>ML109992.1:117330-153989 GCA_003697995.1 Taxidea taxus jeffersonii | reverse complement strand
TGAGGTACAAAAGATGAGACCACAGAGACAGGCTGATACCAGATCACCAAAGGCCTTTGTGCCATGCTCAGAAGCCTGAACTTCTGAATTTAGGGAGCCACTGAAGGTGTTAGAGCAGGAGAGGCAAAAGGAGCTCTCATTATCTACCTCCGGAATCCTCCTGTCATGGTGACGAAGGCTTCAGGCAGAAATGCCCAGACGGCCTCTTTCACCAGCATGCCAACTGCCTCTGCTTCTGCCCTGGTCACACAGCTGACAAGGTCTTCATAATAGAGGAATCCTGAGGGGCCATTGAACAGGTCAATGGAGAGAGTGACACGTGACATGACCAGCCCTCTGTGGGAGGGGATTCTGCCCCCAGATAGAGCAGACATGACCATAGGCATCACCAAACTCTTTCCACAGAGACAAGTGTGTTCTCTGTGCTCTTGGTTGTGAATTTTTCATGGTAACAATGACTCTGCTTTCTGACTTGTAAGAAAGAGACTTACAATTGCCTGATGAAGAAAGAGCCTATATTTCATATCCATCTGGAAAGCAAGCTGTTCAAATAGGACTTCTTATTGAAGAACCAGCCTTTTTGAACAATAAACTGTGTCCTATGAATCTTGAAAGATAATGCGTATAGATATAGGAGGGGAAGATTCAGAGTTGGAAAGTGGTGGATGGAAGTTCAGACACGGTTGTGATAATGATTTGGTTATTCCCACAGACCCATGGAGGGAGCTTCCTCCAAAAATTAAAAATAGAATGAGTATGTGATCCAGCAATCCTGCCTCTGGGAATATATTTGAAGGAAATGAAAATGCTGTGTCAAAGGGATTCACACACCATCATGTTCACAGCAGTGTTATTCATAATAGCGAAGACTGCTGTCTTAGGAAACAACCTAAATATCCAACAGTGGATGGATAAAGAAGTTGTGGCGGGTGTGTGTTTGTATGAATATTATTCAACCACTGAAGTGAGGAAATCCTGCCATTTGCAACTACATGGATGTGCCTTGAGGGCATAATATTAAGTGAAATAAGTCAAGAGAAAGACAAATACTCTATGATCTCACTTAAGTGTGAAATCTAAAACCAAAAACTTGTAGAAGAGAAATCAGATTTGCGGTTATCGGAGGCGAGGGTAGGTGGTGGAAGAATTGGACAAAGGTGGTCAAAAAAGTATGAACATCCAGTTACAAGAGAAATAAGTACCAGGGATGTGATATACCATAGGACGGCTGTACTCAACACTGCTGGATGTGGCTTGCTCTCTCCGATTGCAGTTTTATCATATTTTTATTGCATGTTAAAAGTAAATGTCTAAAACACGTGCATTTTTGACACTTTATTTGCATTTCTTCATTTTAAAAAAAATGTACCACAGCCCTCTACAAATGGAAACACCCAAGCCACCACCTTCAACCTGTAGGAAATTCCTGTCAGCCTTCAGCTGTCTCACTATGGTCTTGTCTTCTCAAGCTGGCGGGTCCTGAGTAGGTAGATCAACCCTCTGTCTAGATTTGCACACTTTCCCTTCTACTTACTGGTGTCTTGTGGTTTCTAAAGCAGATCCACATTTGTGCCAGCAATGACTCTTGGTTTGCTCAAATATTTTTTACTCCTCAATCTTTACATCCATTTTCTGCCCTTGACTCCGCTTCCACACCTCTCCCCCAAAGGAGACAGCCAGGACCAAATGTCTAGAGCCAGTTCAGTATGAACCAGATCAACAGGGCAACCGGGTGTGATGCCTGGATGCAGGAACGACAGGGGCCCCCTTGCAGAGAGTCTTTGCCCTGTGCCAGGACCGGTGCTCTGGACTTTGCCAGCATGATCTGATTTATTCCCCATTAACTAGCAATGTTACCCCCCTTTTATAGACATGGTACTTAGGCTTAGAGACTTGAACAAGCTTGCTCAAGATCATGCAGCTGCCCAGTGTTGGAGCCAGGATTTGGATCCATGTCTGTCTGGTTCCAAAAGCTTGTGCTTTTAACCATAGTACAAAAATGGAGAGCAAACAAGTGACCCAGGTTACCAAGGTTGGAGTTGAAGTTCAGCTGACTCAGCTCTGCTACCACCTGACAGACCCCTGACCACAGCAGGAGATCAGTAGGCAGGACAGTTTACCTGCTTTCTGCATTGGTGTGAATTTCAGGGTTTTGTCCAGCTTTATTTTATTCAGAGTTCTGTAACCCATTCTGAACCATTTCTCAGAAGTCTTCAATCCCACTCCAAACACAGAAGTAAAGAGCTGAAACAGAGGGAAAGGCATGCCTTTAGTTTCTGAAATGATCACTATGACAATGAAGGAATACTTTTCAAAGTCAAGGGATAGGAAAGTGCATAAGGAAATTTCTGACCCAGTTTCTCCTGAATATGACAAGCAGGTGGGTGATGGTAACTTTGGACAGAGCTTTAGGTTCTGGAGGGTCCTCTCCTGACATGTGTTATGAAAAGGAACAGAAGTGAGGAGGTGGGGCCTAGCACCTGCCCCGGCTTCTGTGTACTCTGATGGTCACTTGCCTGTGCTGTCCATGAGTGACAGCAGCTTCCTTTGTCGGGCACTCCTCTTGGCCCAGGGTCCCTTACACACATTCATGCTCTGCATATTTTAAGAGGGATGCTCATGTAGGTTGTATGCATTCCCCACCATTACCCAGCTGATAAGGGGCAGAGCCCAAACTTGAATCCAAGCTGCCTGTACTCTAAGCCTTGGCTCCCTCCCGCAAGCACCTTTAGGCCTGTGCCTCACTCCAGAACTGAAGGGCTGGGCAGAAATCTCTGTCATCTGCAACACTAGGATGGGGCACACTGGGGGGTTATAGGCCCTGCTTCAAGAGAGAGCAGGATGCAGTGAAGAGCTTCTGACACAGGTTTGCTCTTTATGAGCAGGTTTGTTTTGTCCCATGGTCCCAGTGTCCCCATGATATTTGTACCCATGAGTGACATGCTAGAAGATAATTTGTACTTCGGCATAGCAGTAAGCTCACAGACCCGTATTTATTTGGGCATCTGCTTCCTAGACCACAATTTGGACTGATTGTGTCCCCTTCCATCCATTAGTTGAAGCCCTAATGCCCTGGTGGTGGTATTTGGAGATGAGGCCTTAGGGAGGTGATTAGGTTTAGATGAGGTCATGGCAGTAGGGCCCTCATGAGGGGACTAGTGCCTTAATAAGAAGAGGCACCACAAGGGGGCTTGGGTGGCTTAGTTGCTAAGCATCTGCCTTCAGCTCAGGTCATGATCCCATGGTCCTGGGATCAAGGCCCACATCGGGCTCCCTGCTCAGCAGGAAGCCTGCTTCTCCCACTTCCCCCTGCTTGTGTCCCCTCTCTTGCTGTGTGTCTCTCTCTCAAATAAATGAATAAATAATCTTTTTTTTTTTTTTAAAGAGGCCCCACGGGACTTCCTCTCCATGTGTGTCATGTGAGGACACGTTGAGAAGGTGGCCATCTGCAAGCCAGGAAAAGAGCCCTAACCCGAACCTGACCATGCTGGCACTCGCTCTTAGGCTTCCAGGCTCCAGACTCTAAGAAAAGTAATATTTGTTGTTTAATCCACCCAGCCTGTGGCATTTTATCATGGTAACCCAAGCTGATACGACCACTTAGAATAAGTAATAGGATTAACTGAAAAAACATTTTCAATAAATACATTTAAAATTACTTACTTTGAAGGACTGATATCGTTCATCATTTAACACAGCTTTAACTTCAGAACTTTCTCCATCTTCAATAATTTCCTGTATGGACGGTTGAAAAATATTTTACAGTAGTGATGGTGAAAAATCAGAGTCTAGGGCTCTTAAATTCCCAGATCTAGTAGATTGATTGTTCAGGAAATGTATGCCTGTTGCCTCAGAATGTTTCCCTAGCCAATCCAGACAAAATAAGAGACTTCCTGTAATCTTAGAAATCTCAGCTCATTCCGAGTACTCCTTTATAGTTGTCAGGGATGAAGGTACAGAAGAGTCTGAGTCCAACTCCACAGAAACCAAACCAAAATGTTCACCAATAGTATGCCTAAATGTCTGTGATAATTTTCTTTTCAATGGCTATGAACTAGCTGAGACAAAAGGACCTCTCACCTGAGAAGGTTAATTTTGGAACCATTGAAAAACCAATCCAAGTCTAAGCTCTTAGGATGTCTAGCTCTAAATAGAATTGAGATTATTTTCCTTGAATACTTTACCTTGCACTTAACTTTATTGAAATTTGCTCATGATGGCCAACTTTGCTAGGGAGTCCTTAAACATTATTATTACATAAATAATCCTCCATTCCTGGCTCTCTTGTTGGAACACACAGGGAGAGATGCAGAATCAGGTAAACTGCCTAGTCACTCCCACCATCATTCTGGAGGGCAGCATCCCGTAAGAGGAATTGAGGTCCTTCCCGCAGCCTGTGTTTGAAGATGGACCATCCCCTGCTGTCGAGCTTTTAGGACACTTGAGTCTTTTACTGTGATCAGTGATAGTATGGGAGAGTTCTGTTTCCACTAGCTTTGCCCCATGTAGCCCCAGCTGTGAGAATACTGGAGTATGGAGTCTATCTGTCTATCTTTCTGTCTTTCTATCTATCCATCCATCTGTCCGTCCGTCCATCCCACATCTACATAGTTGACAGGAAAATCTATTAACTGCATTTACTTCCCCCTCTTCCCTACATATTAGGAAATAGGACAAATCACATTTCACCCTTACCTCTATGACACACTTCACTTTGTCCTCCAGGCAGGGAATTCCTTCTGTGTCCTTCATACTGATGATTGTGAATGGCAGGGATTTAAGTACGGAAGCTGCTCTCATAAATGCCAGGCAGAAGACTTCATTTTCTCTGAACTCATAGTTTTCAGCCAGTACCTCAAAGGCATCCTGAAGAATGAAACCAGGTAAGCAAAGCACCATCTGTTCCCCACCCCTGAACTAGCTAGCAGTCACCTGCAAATGCCTCTTGCTCTTCTTGAGTGTTGAAATACCTCCTGAAGGGTGAGATTGGCTCTCCCATATCTTTGCACCCCTATCTTTTTGTGGGAGGAGTTGAAAAGACAGGTCAAAAAAAAAAAAAAAAAAGGCTCACAGAGTGCTTCCTAAGGAAATTTTGAGTTCGTTGCCATTAGGTATTCAGGAATGATTTAACCAAAGCCCGATCTTATGCTCACTGCATCCTACTAGTCCTTACTCAGCAAAATGCTGCCCTCTTTCCCTGCAGACTTCCCCACCAGCCTGCGTCCAGGATTCTGTCTGCCTTTTTCACTGGGCACTTTCATCTCTTAGCTTGTATGTAAAACACAGCACCCACCATGGGCATATTGAATGGATGAAGGGGTGTGATCAGAGTGCAACAGAACCGGGGCAGGTTGTCTATAGTAGGGCACATTTGCATTTCAGTAGCTGTAGCTGTGTGGCATCCTGCTTCCATGCCCAGTGCTGCAGTTCCCTGGTCTTCCTTGTACAGGTGGGGCCGGAAGTCTAGACATGAGAATTTTGTATTTGATAGACTAACTGCATGTTTTAACCACTTGACTACTTCCTCTAGGCTGGGGGACAAACAGCTGTGGGCTTGTTAGGGTCATTTGAAACACAATTGCCAAACTTCAGGGCTGGGTGGGACTTTAGAGACAGTCTAGCTGATTTATAGTTGAATGGATATGGCTGAGAGAGAAGAAGTGACTTGCCCGAGCTGGTTAAGATAAGAAAGGTGAGAATCCAGATCTGCTGTCTCTCAGTGTTTGGCTGCCCAGGAAGGGCTGTTTATGCCTTATTGTTATTTCTTTGGAACTTGCTCTTACTATGTTTTGGACTAATTATAGTATTCGGTTTTTCCAAATACTTGCCTTTGACAACTGTTGTGCCCCAAAGTGTCAGTTTTCAATAAATAGTAATTTAAAACCATCTCTAAAAAATATACATATATTTCCAAATGTGTTTGTCCATTTCTAGGACAGAAGTAGATCCATTTTTGACAAAAAGAGGAACAAAGGGGAGTGAGTGTGGGGAAAACATTCCTAGATTTTTCAGAAGATTTCATAATTGGATTTATAAATCTGTGAAAAGAAGTTACATGCCCTTCATTTGCCCTGGATGTTGTAAAGCCCCTTACCGTGAAGATTTGGTTACAGTTGTTTAAAGTGGTTCTTCTCTGACATGCGTATTGAGAGATCTTTTTTGCAAGTGGTGGAGTCTTCTGGAGCTCTGGGTTGGGACTAGCTGAATAGTCTCTTTTCACCTAAACAAATGCATAAGCATCCATTTTGAATAACAATTGATAGTAATAATAACAGATATTATGAAGGAAAAAATTGGCAGCAGTTTGATGGCAGTTGTCTCTGGAGAGATGATAAAATTATTGGAGAGTCAAAGTTTATGGTATTTGCATTTCTAATATTCAGATTTGCTATTGTTAACGTGTAATATTTTTGCATCATACACATGAAAAAGAACAATCAATTAAGTACCATTTTCCTTTTCCATGAACTTATGTAGTCATCGTCTGAACCTTCCAGACAGTTCTAACATGAATAGTGAAGGACTTGGAATTAAGGGTCCAACTTTACTTATTTTTTTCCTTATGAATGATCATAGTAAGAAAAAAAAAAACAACAGGTGCCCTCTGCTCTTCTGGCTACCAGAACATCAAGGCTTCCACATTTTGAAATATTTGTGTATAGTCTTGTTCATAAAACTAGCTACCATTTATTGGGTGCTGTAGATCAGGCTCTGTGGTAAGTGCTTTGCCTTATGTCACTCTAGTTCTCATAACCATCTTGTTTGTCAGGCAGGTCCTATTGCTATCTTATATTGTAGAGAAGGAAAAGGAAGCTCAGAATAGCTGAGTCACTTTCCCGAGGCCACACAGGGAGTAAGCAGAAAACCTGGATCTAACCCAGGTCTATTGATTCCTACAGCCCATGTTCCTAATCCTCAAGTGAAGGGCAAAGAAAATCACAACCATAACACTTACAAGCTGGTGTTTCCCTGTCGTCTCCACTGGTCTTCCTGCTGCCATGGATTCTATCAGCCAGGAGACATCAAGGAGTTCTAGCTGTGAGCTGGCTTTTAGATCCTGTCCCTGCAGCCATTCCAGGACCTCTGAGCCCGAGTTGTTTTCTGCCACAATGTGGGTGATGGAATCACTGCAGAAGGCAAGGCAGCATTAAGGGCTGAAGGGAATTTCAAGCGAGGAGTGCTCCTCTTACCTCAGGGTGTTTGGAACATTCTGTCTATTGAAGAAAAATGCATACTAGACCTGACCGTAGGCACAGAGAATTTAGGCCTCCATGGAAGGGAATTCTATATTAATTAATGTAGCCATGGTGGTCTATGTTACATTAAGAAAACTTTAACAAGATTATGGTCTGTGGAAAACCAAAGTCCAAAGAAGATGGAAGATAAGAAATTGTTGGTAAAAAAGCGCTCTTTTTGTGGCTTTGGTGGGCCATTTCATTTTTATCTTTGGGGGCTTCAGCTTGGTGGCTTTCCAACTGACTGACTCTGACCCACAGTGAGAAATACATTTTATATCATGATCTAAAATAGAAAGAGATACATGTAGATATGCTTGTAATATCCCATTAAATTGATCTCACAACCCATTAATAAATGGTAACCAGATTTGAGGAAATACTGCTTTCCATGTTTTTCAAAGCACGGTCTAGTGGTAGAGGATAGGTGGGAAGCTTTCCCCTAGTAACCACTGAGCCCGTACTGTGTTTCCGTAGGATCCCAGTATCTTTCATCCATCATCTCACTTAGTACTTCCAAAGCTCCTCAAGGAAGTGTTAACATTATTCACACTTCAAAAATGAGGAAACTGAACAACAGAGTTTATGTGACATTCTGAAGGTCACACAGCTAGTAAATGGTATTGATCCTTTTTGATTGTCTCTTTCTGGGTCAAGTATATTATTTCTGGTTTTCAATAAGTCTTCACAGTCAGCATGATATCGTTGGATCCAATGTTTTTTAAGGATTTTTCCATTCAAATAATCTATGAATCTGGGAGATAGTAAGATGCATATCTAGGCATCTAAGAGAAAAACAGAATTCTTTTCTCTTGCCCACTTCTCTTCCTTGACTTCTTTCTCTTTCTCCTTTTTTTGGATTGACTCTTGGATTCATTGGATTCACTGTTACACTCACTCAAGGAACTAGGTTCCTTGTGATAGTGTGGTAGGAAGTCGGATACCAAAGAAGAAAAGAGGAGTTTCTGGATATTAGTATCTTATGTGAAGCAGGCGGTTAATGATATGACAAGACATGAGGCTTGGACAAGATCTGCAAGTGGTGTGCAGAGAAGAAGAACTGGTGTGAGCTGGGAGAGGCAGGATGGCTTTGTGGAAGGAGGAGTTTGTGTCCAGTCTTGATGGATGGGGAGAAATAGGGACTTGGAAGGCAGAACTTCGGGCCCTCCTGGAAGAAAAGATTCAGAGACCAGAAGGAAAGTAAGAGAATGGGCTGGACCAGAGTGAAGAGTTTTTTGTTAGGAAGTAGTTGTAGACATGGCTGAGTCAGTTATATATAACCATGTTACAAAAGGTCTTAGAAGCCTGGTTGAGGAGGTTGGATATAATTTTCTGGGGTTGTGGAACCAGTGAAGGATTTTGTGAGCAGAACATGCATAGCCTCAGCATGTCATTTTAAAAGGCTAATCTGGGGGCACCTGGGTGGCTTAGTCATTAATCGTCTGCCTACCGCTCAGGTCATAATCCCAGGGTCCTGGGATCGAGCCCCACACTGGGCTCTCTGCTCAGCGGGAAGCCTGCTTCTCCCTCTCCAACTCCCCCTGCTTATGTCTCTCTCCCTGTCAAATAAATAAAAATTTTAAAAAATCTTTAAAAATTTTTTAAAAATAAAGAAAAATAAAAAGACTAATCTGGTCCACACAGTAATTTGCGGGGGGGAGAGTGATGGGTGAGAAGGATTGGGAGCTGCTTAGAATAAAATCATGAGGGGTGCCTGGGTGGCTTCGTTAAGCAACTGCCTTTGGCTCAGGTCATGATCTGGGGTCCTGGGGTCGAGATCCGTGTCGGGCTTCTTGCTCAGTGTGGATCCTGCTTCTCCCTCTCCCTCTGCCTGCTATTCAACCTCTCAGCCTGCTTGTGCTTTCTCTGTCAAATAAAATAATTAAAATTGTTTAAAAAAAAAAGAAGAACAACAAGAATGAAATCATGACCACATGTGAGATGATTCTAACCCAGTCTGGCTTCTGTAGCACTAGGAAGGAAGGGCCTCTGGCATTAGTTCCCCTCTAACAGCTGAAGCAGAGAGAAAATACTACTTTCCCCTCTCTATCACAGTACAGTAAGAGTGCTGTTGGTAGAAATAGGGATTTAAGAAATCTGTTCGGGGTGGGGAGTGGAAATGAAATTTGTTTCAGGCGTGCAGCATGTGAAGGGCGGCAAGAGGTCCTAGTGAGAATGTCCAGTTGTCGGTGGGGATGTGAGGCCGGCCTGGGAAAGAACTGGGGCTGGAGGCCAGAGCGGAGCCATCTGGATGGCAGGACGCACAGGGGCCAAAGCAGAAGTTTTTCATGGTGAAACCACATCTGTCAAGAGTTGGGGGAGACAGCTCACTGCATCCCTGTTCTAGGTCCTCATCATTCCAAAAGTGACATGTAATAAGCTTCTTGAAAAGTTGATTATGTGCAGACTTTAAGAAGACAACAGAAGGGTTAATAGAGCTACACAGGAAGTGTGATTCCATCTAGACTTCTGACCTTTGGAAGGAAACTTTATTACATTATTGTTAATTATAGTATTTGTATTATTATTAGTATTAGGTTCTGTCTTAACTTCAGGGGAGAAGGATGTGCTGAGGGGGAGCTCTAGGGCTCAACTTCCAAATTCAAGCCCCTTCCTATCCATGGTCCTGCTATCCCCACCCCCACTGTGGCTATCCCTGGGGCAGTGTGGCAATGTCTGAGCTCACACTATTGGATGAGGACCACATAATTTTTCACAGCATTCATTTAAGCACATTTCCAAATAAACCAGCCATACACCCTATGGAAGAAGACTCTGAACTTCCAACCCTGGCTCGCTAAGCAATTAGCAAACAAAACCTAACAACAACAATGGGGGCAATAATAGAGCACGCACACAGAATCAAACAGGACCTCTTCGGCCATCCACACAGGGCTACCCAGAGTTCGGCACTGCTTGTGCCTGGTTCCCACACGGTAAACACAGAAATTGAAAGTTGGCATTTAGAAAGTTTCACTGTAATTTAGCACCATCGCAGTAGCTTCTTGTAGGTTGTTTTTTGATAAAAGCATTGATCTGTAATGAAGTTTTTGAAAACTCATCCTTTACCACAAATAACTTAAGAAACATGGTCTGGAGAATAATCTCTGCTGTAGCCAGTCGCTAGTCTCCATCCCCCGTCTTCTTGAGTTGCCTGAGTTGGGCTCTGGGGAGCCCAGCTGCATCTAGCCTATGATGTGCTTCCTGCCTCAGGCTCATCCTGAGCCCTTTGCAGACCATGCACAGTCTCTGTGCCTTTGCTCACTTTCAGTTCTGAGCCCTTAGCAACAGCACTAAGGAGAGCCACTGCCTCCCATGTTTCTGCTGACAATTTCTTAATGTCATGTTGTGGCGACTTTTCATCTGTTTGCTGCTAGAGTAATTTTCTCTCTGCTCTGAGCATGCCAGTGTTGGAAATATTAATAATATGGGAATATCATTATGTGCCAGACCCTATGGTAGGCGTATCTCATGCATTCCCTCATCTAACGGTCAGTAACACTATGAGAAAAGAGACCTTGGAGACATTGAAAGTTCACCCAGCTGATAATTGCTGGAGCAGGGGTTCAGCCCCTGTTTTTGTGCTAATCCACAGTCTGTGTGCAGGGCTACACTGAGCTGCACCCTGTGACTTTGTGCTTCTTCCACAGCGGTGGAGAGTGCTGCACCTTTCCGCAGAAGGAATAACATCGGGAAGGGCATCATCATCATCAAAAACCCTGATTCCCTCTAAAATGCAGAAACGGAGGTCTAGTAACACTTCCTGTTGGCCATACTGTCCCTGATGCTGCCACATGGAATTTGTGGTTGGTATTTTATTCCAATAGCATGTGGACGTCAGTGAGACTGCAGGACATGGACAGCTGTCCCAGGAAATCTGAAAGAATAGTTGCCATAGCTATACACCAAGATGGAGGCTGTCAGGTTCTCTGAGCTCTGAATTTTACCTAAACCTCACAGAGAGGCAAATGTGCTGAAGGGGAGCCCTGGGGATCATCTTCCAAATTCAGGCCCCTCACCATCCACTCTTACCTCCCCTGCCCCGCCAACTGCTCTCTCTTCACTGGGGATGTCTCTGGACCCATCCCTGCCTCTAGCAGAGTAGCCAGAATGCCTGGGGACATTTGGGAATGCTATGTAAGGATCCACCAACAATATAACACAGGTGTACCCAGAAGAAAAGACCAGAGAAGAATATTCCACAATACTTCAGACTGTTAGGAAAAAAATAAACACACACACACACACACACACACACACACACACACATATATTCTTACTCAGTCTTCGCAAGTCTTATGAGGTGGGCAATATCATTTCAGATGAGAAAACCAAGGCTTGTGGAGGCTCTGTGAAGCCAGGATTCAAACCCAGCTGTGCATGACTCAAGCAGACTCTTAACGTTCTACTAGACTGTGGTTAGACCCCTGAGTGAGGTGTTGTTTGTTTTAGGTTTTTTTTTTTCCTATATTTTCCCACTTTCTGTCATGAACCATCTATCATCACTTTCTTCTTAGGGGGAATATACACATGAATGTCATTTTTAAGGGCGAAATCTGGGTCTGGGGCTGAGATGGTACCTGCCTTGGCCCTGGAGTCCTCAGTTCTTTCCTTACAGTAAGAGAGGACAGAAGCCCCAGGCAGCAGCCCCAAACTTCCCAAAGCCCCAGAGTACTGTGGAGATGTCTGTTCCTGAAATGTCAGTGGATTTCTTTAAGTGCACCTAGTTTCTTTCATTTTTTTTTTTTTACGATTTTATTTATTTATTTGAGAGAAGAGCGTGAGAAAGAATGAGCATGAGAGGGAAGAATATCAGAGGGAGAAGCAGACTCCCCACTGAGCAGAGAGCCCAACTTGGGGCTTGATCCCTGGACTCTGATCCTAGGACCCTGGGATCATGACCTGAGCTAAAGGTAGACACTTATCTGAGTGAGCCACCCAGGTGCCCCAAGTGCACCTAGTTTCTTAGCCAGGGCCAATTACTGATATCTTGGATTACGTTTAAGAGGGCTTGAACTAATTATAACAATTCTGAATTAGGATTTGTTGCTCAGCTTCTCATAGTGAAAAAGATTCTGAGTCTTCTCTTTCAACTAGTGCTCAACTGAAATGTGCTTGGCTTGGCCCTTGGTGTCCCTGAGGGCAGGGACAATGTTATCATCTGCTTAGTTATTGTCTAGATGATAATTATACTTGGTGCCCAGCACATGGCCAGATTCAGAGATAGACCATTGGTGGAATGAATGAATAAATGAATTAATCAATAGCTCTAAGGGAAATAAACTCTAGTGTCTACCAGAAACACTCAAGAAGCTGGGTTAAAATTCAGATGCCTGGGCCCTATTAACAGATTCAAATTCAGTAAGTCTTACCTAGAGCCTAGGAATATGCTCCCTTGGTAATTCTCATGTAGTCAGTTCTAGTTATTCATTGGTGCATAACCAGCTCTCCCAAAATGGCTTAAAAAGAGCAACAATTTTATTATATCTCACAATTTTTTGGGTCAAGAATTCAGGCAGCTGTTGGGTATGGTGCCCATGGGGGTATGACCCGCCACATGGCTCAGCTTGCCTGCACATTGGTGAGGATGGCAGGGAGGCTGGGTTCCCGCATCTGTCAACCTAAACACCGTCATGTGGCCTCTCTCAGAGGGACTCAAACATCTTATGCGAGGCTGTAAGATCCAGGGAACAGCAGAAGCCTCAGGGCCCCTTATGACCCAGCATCAAAAGTCACATAGTGTCACTCTATTGATTGAAATAGTCACAAGCCTTCCCAAATGCAAGGAAACAGAGAATAGTCCTTGCCTCTTTTGGGGAGCACCCATATTTCCAAACTACTCCGCAGCCCAAGAAGTATACTTTGAGAAGTGCTGCTGTAAAGAAAAGTCTTGAACTGCCCCCACACTGCACCTAGGGCTCAATGGCAGCCATGTTTCCAACATGGTACTCATTCCTCTGTAGGTATGTGAGATAGCTTTAGCAGGTACATAGCAGGACACTAAAAAGGCATATGTATTTATACCTACATGTTAAAATTATGCATATCAGACCCATGGTTTTTATGGGTTTCACGGTTTTTATATGATTCCTTAGACAAGGTTAAATTATTTTTAACAATTCATCTTAGAGATAGTTGAAGGAGACACAGTAAGTATATAATAACACATGCGGTAAAATATAGTATAAGAATTGTGACTGTGGCATTCAGATGTCCAGAAAGCCCTGTGTTAATAGAATTAATTCACCCATTTTGGTTCTGCTGGGTTTTTTTTTTCTGATAACTATCTTCACTGTTCCTGTCTTTCTTTTCCTAGTTGGTCCTTCCTCACAGTACAATTAGAAAAATTATTCACGAAGAAAGAGACAGCCACCTTCCTTTGCCTGGAGACAGACTGACCCCCTATCTGACTTCCCCAGCCTTCCTGGATGGTCACCTGCTTTTATCTTTGTCTTTAAAATGGTTATTTTCCCCCTAGAGAGGTTATCCCCATTTCTTCCCATCTGATGTAGGGCTTATTCTGTAAATGATAATTTTAAACAATAATTTACAGTTAAACTGAGCTGTTTACTATTTAAAAACCCTCCTGCCTCCCTTAGCAACTGATTTGTTTCAGAGTCCCTGACATAGAAAAATAGGTTTTTTTTTTAGATTTTATTTATTTATTTGACACAGAGAGAGATCACAAGTAGGCAGAGAGGCAGGCAGAGAGAGGGGGTGGGGAAGCAGACTACCCACTGAGCAGAGAACCCAGCGCAGGACTCTATCCCAGGACTCTGAGATCATGACCTGAGCCAAAGGCAGAGGCCCAATCCTCTGAGCCACCCAGGCGTCCCCAAAATAAAGAGTTTTATTTGGTTTTATCTCACACTTAAACTACCACCAGTAGGTAGGTTTCTATTTCCAGCTCTGACATACCTAAAAACAAAGGGTCTTGCCTTGATTTTTTTTGGTTCCACCTTGAATGAGATTATGAACATTAACTAAGAGTCCACAGATTTTGAAATGTGAAGTAAATTGGACCAGAGAAGGACTAGAACTTACAATGCATGTTCTTGAATTTATAAAATCTTTATTATTTTGCTGATTACAAAAGTAATACTGGTGCATCATAGAAAAAAATTTTAATTACAAAAATTAATCTTGGTAATCACAAGTTCCCTTGGCTGGTTTTGTATTCACCAGATAAATCATTCTTTGAGCAAATATTTCCTGAAGCTACTCTGTATAAGAAAAATGTCAAAGGTCTGAGGGTGAGCTCTACAGGATGGCCCCCATGATGCCCTTGCCTTTGTGGAGCCAGTAAGGAGGAATTGGATGAGGTTAGTATTAAAGCCAAGTGGCAGAGATGTGGCCAGCCCTATGCCATGGATTACATCCAGGTACTGGGATGGAAGTTCTGTCCTCTGGGAGGGTTTCCAGGGGTCTTAGGTCTTGGACGCAGGGAAGTATAGGAAGAAGGGATTCAAGGTTGGGTTACATCTTGCTTTCATCAGACAATATGTTCCAAAAGTATCCTTGTGGATGAATCAAGGAGGTCTGAGCAGGACAAAAGTATCATCCACTGGGTTCCTACTGCTCTAACAGTGGAACCGAGCGGGTGTTAGGCTGCTGGGGGGAGGCACCCTGGGTGCGACCCTTTTTAGCCACAGCTCTTTCTTCTTCGACATCAGCGGTTTAGGTCAAGACATAGTGGATTTCACTATTGTGTTCATAGAGGAGGGTCGATGACAGAGTTTTAAAATAGCTCAAAATACTGAAACCAGGAATGAAATAAGAACATGACAGGCACTAGATTCTCATCCTCCTCTGGCTTGACCTAGATAATTTGAGGATTATGAAGTTGCTCTAAAATTTAGAATGTTAGTCATGGAATAAAATTCGTTACCATTTTCATGAATGTGCAAAATGCCCCAAATCACTTGACATCTCCTCTGATTTCTATTTTAAAACCCAACTTCCTATGGGCCATTGACCAGCATGTCTTCTGAAATATAACACTAATATAACATATAATATAAGTGAAACCAATTCCAAATATAAGGATATAGGGCACATATGCTGGAGAATGAAATAGCTCCAGATAGGTCAGTGGGTTCAGATATACCATTTCTAAGCTATGGGTTCAGATCCAGGTAAAATAGGCATCAGATTTTTCCTGAAATGTAATCCTCCTGGCAGCCAAGAATGTACTAGAAACTATGGAGATTGCTACCTATTTTCAGAGCATATATATGTTTTTAGCGCCTCTTTCTTTGAATCTTATATACTAGAAAAGGAAGGGATAGTCTTCATTATTGAGAAGTATCCTTTCTTTTAGATATCACCTTTCTTCATTTTTATTTAAAATACATACTTATTGCAAAAAAATTGGAAAACACAGAGAATAAAAGCAACCATAATAATCCCTTCCTAATAACCCCTTCCTCACAAAAATAACCACTTACAACATTTTGATAGGTTTCCTTCCTGTCTTTGTTATGTTTGTTTTTATCATTTGACTCAGTCCATATTGTGGAGACAGAATCCTCTCATTAGGGTTTTGCTGTAAGGGTCCATGGATCCAGCTTATTAACAATAGGACAATCACACTTTACATCTGTGTAACCGTTTTTTTTTAATATTTTTATTTATGTATTTATTAGATAGAGAGAGAGTGAGAGCACAGGCAGACAGAGTGTCAGGCAGAGGCAGAGGGAGAAGCAGGCCCCCCACCAAGCAAGGAGCCCGATGTGGGACTCGATCCCAGGATGCCGGGATCATGACCTGAGCCGAAGGCAGCCACTCAACCAACTGAGCCACCCAGGCGTCCCTGTGTAACTGTTTTTTAACTTACCAGAGCACACTGATGTCCATCATCACATTTGGTGATTATCTCAGATAGAACAAACTATTTTTCAGGAAGCTAAGTTCATAGAGTGGGGAGAGGGTCTCGCTCCACACTGCATGGCTGGGAAGGGTCAGAGCCAGAACTGGAGATCTCTAGACTTCTTATCTCAAGACTTTTCCCTACTACAATTTCTGTTGCCCTTTCCAATGAAAGACTATGTATCTGTGCACAGAAATTCCGTTTGAGAGCTGGGACTTCTACTTCCTGTGGTTTCTTTTTGAGCCATCACACACATTTGTATTTAATGTGTCTTCTGGGCTGTCAGCCTGGGAGCTTTGCCACCATCATGCACATGGGAGCCGTTTGCTCACCATACACCACTTTCCTCTGTAGCCTGAGCCCCGGGCTTGGTCCTTGGCAGTGGGCATTGGAAGCACAGAGCTGCCTCTCTGGCTCTGTGGCCAAAAGAAGAAATTTGTCTCCTGTGTCTCTCCAAGTACCTGCCTCAGCCACCTTGTCTGTACTCGTAACTGTGCCTGTCACTAGTCAGCCCTTGCTGGAGGTGTGGACGTTTCAACCGAGAGCTTCCTATGTAAGTGGTACCTTGACCATCTGGCCGTCGCTTTCCTGTCTGGCTCTTCTCAGATTTCTTTACCACAAAAAGCAGTTGCATATTTGCTGAGGCTTTTCATTTCTTGTTTTTAAATTTCCTTTTTTAAAATTCTGGGTTTGAGCCTCTTTACCTACATCATCTTTTCTTCCCCTAATTCCAACATTTTATGTAAGTCTGTAAGATTAGGTAGGCTTAACAGTTAGGTGAAATCTACAATTCCACAGAAGGGATGTTATGATTTGGGGCTTAACATCCCAAATGAGATAGGGGGTTAAAACGAAAACAAGAGGCAGAGATGGGGAAAGGAGAACACACCAAGAAAAATCAGATGGAGGGAGAGACCATGGGAGACCCGGGAATTTTTGATTAGGGCATTTTAGTTAAAAAAAAAAAAAAAGTTTCTGTGATATTGAATCTTCATGTGAATTATGAATATTTTGCAAATCATTCATATCTTATTATTGACTTTTGACATGTTTCTCTAGCAATTTGAAGTTGGCATTTCTTCAGCAGGAAATGCTTGTCGATTTTATTTTTAAATATCAAAGACTATTTTTAAAATAAAAAAAATTATTTTCACATAGAACTCTCACAGTTTTTCCTGAGAAAGTTGTGGTCAATCTATTCCTTGGACAATCAAAGCCAGCCAGTTGCTTTGATTATCCTTTATCCGTTGCAAGCCCCTGGCTGTTCTGTGAAGAGCTAATTTAACAGTTAGAAAAAAAATAAGACTAATTGCTGGGATGAGTGGGGTTGTGTGTGAATGAATCTAAGGGGCCCAAGAGGTGGCTTCCGTTGCCCTTTTGTCTATGCTCGGACCTCATCACTCTCAGCACCATGACTACCAGCCCTGGACAGAGCTGTCCTTCAATCTTTAACCAGCACTCCTCACTCTGCGAACCCCACTGGGACAGCTCATTGGAAAAGCATGATCAAGGGGCGCCTGGGTGGCTCAGTGGGTTAAAGCCGCTGCCTTCGGCTCGGGTCATGATCCCAGGGTCGTGGGATCGAGCCCCGCATCGGGCTCTCTGCTCTGCGGACAGCCTGCTTCCTCCTCTCTCTCTCTGCCTCTCTGCCTACTTGTGATCTCTGTCTATCAAATAAATAAATAAAATCTTAAAAAAAAAAAAAAGAAAAGCATGATCAAGGCCACATTTTGGTGCCTGTGGAGAGTCAGCAACAGTCTCTTATCATAGCCCATCACAGACACTGGTCACCTCAGCACAGCCAGGGATTTAGTTTAATTGCCAAGAACCCAAACCATTCTTTCTGCCTCAGAGTAGCTGAAATTTTTTTATTGAACTCAGTGGGGTTTTGTCCAGTTTAGTCAGGAACAAGATTGAGTGGTTTCAGCATTAAATTTTCCAATTAAGTTTCTGTCATCATCCCTGGAAAACTCATCTCATAATGGTGAAAGGCAAAACAAACAAAACAACCAACCAAACAAAACCCCCCCAAACCCTATCTTTTGGTGCCAACTAGTTTTAGTGTAATTGTATCAGTCCCCACTCATCTTATTTCCCTTAATTAGTTGGCTCAAATGTATTCTTTTTTTTTTTTTATTTTTTTATTTGACAGACAGAAATCACAAGTAGGCAGAGAGGCAGGCACAGAGAGAGGGAGAGGCAGGCTCCTTGCCGAGCAGAGAGCCCGATGCGGGGCTCGATCCCAGGACCCTGGGATCATGACCTGAGCCGAAGGCAGAGGCTTTAACCCACTGAGCCACCCAGGCGCCCCTCAAATGTATTCTTTGTTTTCAAACCCATTTTCCCAGTGGAAGTATCAACTTTTCTGTATGTGGAAGAAAACATAGTTTCCTTGGGTTCCAAAGAAGCTGTTCACAAAACCCCTGCTTATTCACAAAGTGAAATCAGTGATGTCCTACCTGAGCTCATCTTCAACCCTGAATCCTTTCCTTCGTGCCAGCTCCATGAGGAAGGCTCTACGGGTAGTTCCCATTTTCTTCTCCAAAATATAGAGGACCAAATCCTGAAATTTGATGTTATGAGAAGGACAGACCATTGAGGCACCCATTTGCCTGGGCCTCTTCTTCCGAGGGCCCAAGTGGACCATTTGCAAAGGATTCGTGGGAAGAGGCATCTGAGGCTTCTATCTGTGCCATCAAGCAGTGTCTCCAGAAGTGAGGGAGAGCCTGCCCTCCTTCATGAAGAGTTCTGATGTCACTGTACTAGAAGATTCTCATTCAGGGCAGGGTTTCCTGGGCTCTGCCCTGATGACAGCTTCCTGCTGAAGAGCAATGAAGAATGTTTATCTCTGTCTAGCTCATTTGTTCAATGTGGAAATCATAATGGAAACAGTAAATTAACTTTGCTTTCCTGTGCATTATCTTACCAGATCCTCAGAATAACCTCATGAGGAAGGTAGGGAAGCATCTTTACTCCCATGTTAACATCTCTCTATCCATTTATTAGTCATTCATTCATTCAGTCATTCATTTAGGCCCCTCTTGCCTTTATTTTTTATTCCTTTTTGCATTTTTGCTTGCATTCTCTTCCAACTTGCTTGCATTCTCTTAGGCAGTCATTATAATGCATTGGATTTCTGTAGTTTCCATGGGTGTTATATGTTTCATGTAGTTTTGATTTTACATAAGTGGCACTGTTAAATTTCTCATTCTGTTGATCACTTTTTCACTCAAAAAAGTGGACCAGATCCCTCCACATTATTCTGTGTTCTAATCTGTTACCTCTAATTGCTCCACAGTAGTTCATTATGGACATTTTAGCTATGTTGGTGCATTTTGTAAGTGAGGAAACCAAGGCTCAGTCAACTTAATCAAGATCACAGAGTAAGAGGCAGAACCAGGTCTTAAACTCAGGTCTTCAGATTCCAAATGTTACATATCTCAGTTTTCTCAGTGAACTAACGTTGCCTGGAGAATAGTCTATTATGTAACTCTAATATTGATGTTTGGGGATGGAATGGAATGATCTTCAGATAAGAATTACTGCCATAAAAAGATATTTTCACAACTTATATGCAAAGTAAAACTAGTGTCTCTCATCAATATACTTTATAGATCTCATTTCTCACATCTACTATGTGGTCAAGGCAAGCACCTACAAGCCTTAGCTGATTGAATCCGCATAACACCACTGTCTGGTAGGTACTAGCATCCCCACTGAGGTAAACACCTTTGTCAGGGTTGCAGAGCTAGTATATGGTTATAGGTAGGAAATGATCAAGCTAGAACTTAAACTCAGACTTGTCTGCTTTTAAAGCCTGTGCTCTTAACTACCAAGAAACATTTCTCTGTGCATGTCTTCTCCAGTAAAAACCAAAGTTCTGGTCACCCATTTGCTATATTATTTGAGACTTTTGCTACCTCCAAAAGTGCATAAGCTCCCCACCACAACACTGGGGAAGAGTGATGTGACAGTTGCCTCCAAGCATTTGCAAAGCTGTTTTGTCCAAAAGAGCCAGATCAAAAATCTCGGGTGGAACTTACAGAGTAGTAGATTTTAAATCTCTGAAAACATGAACTTTTTATTAACTAGAGCTGTCTAAAAATATAGGGAGATTGTATTATACAGTGGGATATGACAGGTTATGAGAAATGCTCAAATGGGATCCAAACGATTGCGCATTGAGATGTTACAGAGGGACTTAGACATCTGGTAAGGACCTTTAACGCCATTCCAGTATTCTGTGATTGTTTACTAAAGACAAAAATCTGGGCCCAGGAGCCCACTTTGGACTTCACCATTAGGTGTCTGGTTACTGATGTGCTGAGTGTTCCATGTAGGAACACAGTCTCAACTACCAAGCGGCCCCACAGCATGGAGAAGGAAGACTCTTGTAAGAGCCTGGGGTTTTTATGTTTATCCCCATGGCATGGCCAGAGAAAGAATGGGTGTCACCTAAATGGCAGAGGAGATGGGAAACAGGCACAGAGACATGGCCAAGAGCTCAAGTTCTGATGGCAGGTTGCTGGCCCAAATCCCATGTCCATTTTTTTGAGCTGTGACCTTGACCACCTTGCTTCCTTCCTCAAGCCTCAGGTTTCCCCCTTGTAACACAAGGGCTAACTGAGATAACCCACACAGCTTGCTGAGCAGAGTGCTTGGCACAGAGGAAGCACTTCAAATAACTGTCAGTTGGTAGTAATTTGGTGTTTTGTTTTTAGAGAAGAGCCAGCTGGATCTGAAATCAGATCTTTGTTTTATAAAACTACAAAATCATCAAAAGATGATGTTAACCAATATTTTACTTAGTCTTCTTTGAATCACTGGTATTGAGAAATTACCACAAAAATTTAAAATGTGATGATGGCTGTCTGGTTATCAGGCTATTGTCTCTCAGCCCTGAATCTACTCTTTCTATGATGGAGTCTATGAGGTTGGGGCTGGGACTGCGCCAATGCCATTTCTCCTGGTCAGCTCGCTCTGTGCTAGGCTCCACCAGTAGGGGGCACTAGAGGGACACTGCAAGTCTTGACAGAGGGCCAGGTCTTGATCCTTTTGGTTGGCCTGAGGATAACTCGTGGTCTTCTCAGTAATGGTTTTTCACTCTGACTACAGCTGCTGGTTCCACTCTGCAACATTTTAAAAAACGATTTAAGTTATTTATTTTGAGAGAGAGAAAGAGAGAATGAGAGCATGAACAGGGGGAGGGGCAGAAGGAGAAACAGATTCCCTGCTGAACAGGAAGCCTGACATGGGGCTTGATCCCAGGACACATGAGATCATTACCTGAGCCAAAATCGAGTGCATTGCATAACTAAGCCACTCAGACCTTTTTGTTTGTTTTTTGTTTTTTATTTTTGTACAACCTGACATATCTTCATCATGTCCTTCAGAGATACCAACACCAGCCAGGCACATGTCCTTTTCAAGGGTCTGAGTCTTCCTGTGAAGTACAGGGCAGCATCCCC
Organism: Taxidea taxus jeffersonii; assembly: GCA_003697995.1. Classification (NCBI taxonomy): domain Eukaryota; kingdom Metazoa; phylum Chordata; class Mammalia; order Carnivora; family Mustelidae; genus Taxidea; species Taxidea taxus. The sequence continues at coordinate 132,417 of ML109992.1, read as the reverse complement.
TTCTCAGAGATCTGTTGTCACAGCTCCATGGAGACTCCCTGCTCCACGTGTGAGATTCCAGTAATCTCAACTCGGCCTCTTTGTTCCCACATTCCTAGAGGCAGGCCATACTCCCTGCAGTCACTCTCTGACTTATCTCAGTGTCCTTTTGCTTTTCAGTCTTCAAACCTGTCTGTCAAACCAGTCGCTTATATCAAATTCTTTCTGTTGAAATACCTAGTGTGTATTAAGCATCTTTCTTCAGCTCAGGTCATGATCCCAGGTCCTAGGATGGAGTCCCACATTGGGCTCCCTGCTCAGCGGGAAGCCTGCTTCTCCCTCTCCCACTTCCCTTGCTTGTGTTCCCTCTCTTGCTGTGGCTCTCTCTGTCAACTAAATAAATAAAATCTTAAAAAGAAAACAATACACAGATAAATGTTTGCAATCTGATAATTGTAAAATCAGTGTACAAAATTGTAGTTACTAAGTAGCATCAATTTTGACAGAGAAGACTAGGAAAATATACGGCAAGCCTGATATCATGGTAGATATCGCTGGTTGTCAGTTTATGCGATTTCTGTTTTCATCTTTGTGCTTTTCTGTATTTGCCACCACAAAAACAAAGGACTTACAAAATTTACCTTGCATTAACACCATGTAGCTTTAGTGGAAGCCGTGATTCAAAGGTAGTGAGGTGGCTCCGAGTAAGCTAAATCAAAGGTAAACATGTTTTCTCATAATTACAGCATAGGGCTGAGTGACAAACATCTTTATGTTTTATGTGAAAGTCCTGTCTCACTGCCAGGCAAGACTCCACTGAGGAATGGGAGGGGCTGTGTAATTCTGCCTGGTTTATGTAACTTACCAAAGCTGACTCTGGGGAGGAAATCTGTGGCTTCTAGGTCCTTTTTCCTGCCTCTGGGGGTCCTTTTCAGTGCTATCATGTGACCTGTGCTAGGATGACAGTTAAGAGAGCTGAAGCCATTGTCGTGGCTTGGGGGAGGGAGGTGTGAAACTCCTTAGCCTCACTTTGAAACAGGTCTGAATATACTGAAGTCTCATTGTTATTTCAGGAATTAAACTGAATTGTGCTCATAAAAGTGCTTGGAAAATCATGAACCTCTGTACAAAGGTCAGTTGTTCTTGTTATTCTCGTTGGCACTGTAGCTAATGGCAGGAATTGATTAATTTCCTCTTACTGAGCCATCATTTTATAGAGCTGTTTGCACCAGATGTTGAGCACACCCTTGGTCCGGTGTATGGGTCAGTCAGCCCCAAATCTCTGTGGCTTAGCACAACAAAAGTTTATTTTCTCTCATGCTACTTTTTGGTAGAGAATTTTTCTTCACTCAAGACTCAGGCTGATGGAAGCTTCATGGTTTTGTACCTGTACTGTCTGAATGATGAAATTTTCTTAGTCACCATGGCAGAGAAGAGGGCGCTGGGGGGTCTTGCATCAGCAAGTAAATCCTTTGTCTCAAAAATGGTACATATGACCGCTGGTCATAGCCCATTGGTCAGAACTAATAACACAGTCCCACCTAAATGCATCAGGGCTTGGAAATGCAGGGGAGCACTGGGAATTTGGATTTGGGGGGAGCATTCCTGTTCCTGCTATGCCCAGGATCAAGCCAAATGCTCATTGATGGTTCTGGAGATGCCCAGTCAACGGGATATTACTGCATCTAAACTGAAGCCATGGCAGAGATTAAGGAGGACCACAGCCTTGCACTTCCTAGAGGAGAAGCTCAAGAGAAGGACCACACTGTCCAGTAGTCAGACCATTCTTGGACCTTCTAAGAATTCTAAGCTGTTGGTGTGGTCCTGGGGACAAGAAGATCTGATCTCTCTGAAATACCTCCATACGAACTATTCCACCTTTCAAGCAGTATATAGAGGAGAAAGCCCTTTGTCACATGTCAAAGCCTATCCTAAATCTAGGTCAGGTGCTCCCCACTGCTTGAAGTCTTCTGTGCCTCTTCCCATGAGAGCATGGGTCACTCTGTATTGCAGTGCTCTAATCCCCTGTGTGTACCTACTGTTGGGGCAGGACGCATGTAGGTTGTATTCACATCAGAATCCCCAGCTCCTAACACAACACCTGGTATAGTAGACACCAATTAAAGGAGAAGAAGCTAGAGACCAAGTGTAAGTTGATATTATTATTACTATTATTAAGCTTCTATGCTGTTTGGGTAACTGTGATGTGAATCTTCTGCCATGACCACCCTTTTCCACCCTACCCATTCCTGATTAAATGTCTCTTCAGTATAAGCAAGTATAATACATTTGTTAAGAAGCCAAACTACCTGAATTCAACACCCAGACATTTATGAACTGTGTGACCTTGGGCAAGTTACTAAACCTCTCTATGGCTCAATTCCCTCATCTGTGCAATGGGGATTATAATGATTTCTATCTTATAGGTGGTTAGGAGGACTAAATAACCACTTCAAAGAGTATTGGCATGCAAAAAATCTCCAGAAGTATTCACTGTTCCTGTAACAGGCCAGCCTTCTTGTTCCCCTTCCCTCCTCTGTCCCTTGCTCTCCTTCCCCTGGATCCCCGTACACTTGAGAGGTATTTTCTCAGAGTACTTTCCACTGGCCTTTTTATGTCCCTAGACTCCACCAAAAGTGGTATCAGATCTCAAAGAGACTAAAAGAGTGCCTGCCATAATTCCCAACATGGGTTCTGGGGAATACTAGTCTCATGAAGTGTTCTAGGCCAAACAAAAATTTCTGTAGTGAAATAAGTTTAAGAAAGCCAGACAAGGGACACCTGGGTGGCTCAGTTGGTTAAGTGGCTGCCTTCGGCTCAGGTCATGATCCCAGCATCCTGGGATCGAGTCCCACATCGGGCTCCTTCCTCGGCAGGGAGCCTGATTCTCCCTCTGCCTTTGCCTGCCTCTCTGTCTGCCTGTGCTCGCTCTCTCTCTAACAAATAAATAAAATCTTAAAAAAAGAAAAAAGAAAGCCAGACAAACTTTATACAATTTGTGTTAGAATGTGAATGTTTTTGAGAAAACCTTGTGATCAAGAAACCTTTTAAATTTTGTTTAGCCCCATGTATTCCCAACTCACTTGTGTTTTTGTTTGTTTGTTCTCTAGAACATTTGCAGCATCTTGTTGAACACAAGTGTTGATGACTACATATGCACTAAGCCTGGGGGCCTGGAGTTAGGCCTGGTAACTGCCTGCCATTCACCAGTGTGATCTTGGGCAAGTCGCTTAACCCAAGGGATTCTCAGCCTCCGATTTGTAAAATGATGATTATGGTACCAACTTCATTGCACTGTAAGTGAGGAATAAGAGAACATAAACATGCTCGCCTGGCCCACTGGGGCTGGTCCCTATTCTACTCTTGCTTTCACCCTGCCTCTCCCAGGGGCTGGTGGACATGGCTGGTGCTCGGCTTGGGTAGGCAGGGCCAGACTGCCGGAAGGAACGCACCTGGTCATTGACCATTGTCACACTCCTAGGCAATGCTGCCCTTCTTAGCTTAATGTTGACTTGTTCTTCCATTTTGGATAATACTTGGTCTCCTTATGATCCTTCTTAGAGACCTTTATGAGTGTGAGCGTATGGGGTGGGAAAGAAGGGAGAGGGTGGTTTGGTGGAAAGTGGGGCTCTTCTCCTCAACATTATTTTTATCCCTAGCGGTCCCGTTGCTCTGTTTTTGTAATTTAGAAGAAGTCAGTTTGTGAGAGAAAACTTCTGCTTCCGGTAGTTTTGTTTTCTTTTATATATCAAATATCTTGTATCACCTACTCATTTCAGCTGTAGGACTGGGAACTCTGCCATCCCCAAATGTGTGGCAGGGTTTTGTTTTGGTTTGGTGTTTTTACTGAGCACCAGTTTCCTCTGCCACCTCAACAACTGTGCTTGGTTCTTGGCAGCACATGTCTTCTAGAGCTTCAAAGAGCCCCTTGGAAAAATTTGTAGAGCTCCTTGAATGACAAAAGTTTTAGAAAATGTGCTTCTTGCCCCTGAGAAGCAATCTGTAGCTTTAGTTAATACAAGGAAACTCCGTATTTCAATTATGATTTGGGATTTCACCTTTGTCTACAAGGTGAGAAAGGATGGAAAGAACAAGGAAATTGGTGGAAATAGCAGCTTATTTGTCCTAGTATTTATTAAAAAATGTTTATTAAACTCCAGCTGTGCACAAGATGGTGGGTGAAAGCATGGGTAACCAGCATGGAGAGAGAAAGCACAAGTACTTGCCTCAATGGAGAGTTTAAAAGAGAGTTGGAATTTTATTTGCAAAGAATTGGGATCCATTTGAGCAAAGGCAGAATGCAGCAAAATGGTGCCTTAGGAACATTAATCAGGCAATAATGAGTGAATGGATGGAAGGGAAGAAATTAGGAGCCATTGTGATAAACTAGGCATGAGGTAATCAAAGACTGAACTGAGGAAGCCTAAGGAAGTCTGAACAGAGCCTGAAGGGAGAGCCACAGGAGCTGATGACTGCACTGTTGGCCACTGGATGGGGCGACCAGGGTCACTAATGGCCCCTGGACACCTGGTGAGAAGTCCTCTGGTACTGCCAATCCCCAGATGATTTCCAAGTCTTTATCTCCAGCCCATTCCTCTCTCCTGAATGCCAGGCCTATTTAGGTTCCTCTTACAGGTCTTACTCAAAGTGCCTAAAACAGAACTACGAGCCCACACTCCCCAAACTGCTCCTTCATCTCTTCCCCAGATCCTTTTAATCATCTCCTTGTCACTTGATGGTGTTTCTGAGTTAAGCAGTAACATCTCTGTCCCCTCTGCATGACACACCAGCAATAAGACAGGGAGCAGATAGGCACCCAGGATGAATGTTAGACAGCTGACTGGCAAAGTTCCAGAACATTTAGCTTTCGTCATCAGGCACTGGCTGGCTCCACCATGCCACCATGATACCATCTGAGTCACTAGATGAGCTTCATTTCTGTAAACAGGAGAATGGAGCTTAGTTCTTTAGCTCCTACCTTCGGGACACCTAAAAGGTCATTGAGAAGTTTTATGATATCATCACATTATGATGATGGAGCAGCCATCATGTTCCTCTGGAAAGGTGTCAGGCTTTATGAAGGCCTTCAATGGCCATCCTCATGCTCATTCTTCAGAGAACCTGGAGGACATTGAAGCTGCCCCTCTTACAGTCTCCTGCTGGCAGAATTCAAGTAAGAGAGGGGAGGGGCCAGAATGATGCTCACAGAGGACAGAGCCTGCCATTCCAGAGTGAGGAGGGAGGCGCCAGATCTCTGAGAGCGCTGAAAGCTGAAGTCAGCACCAGGAAGCTGGGAGAGCTTCTGAGCAGGATAGTGGTAGGAGCAAGTGAGCCCAGCAGTGAGGTGTAGAGCATCAGAGGGGACTCCTCAGATATGTGGAGATCCAGAGCTCCAACTCCAGCTGTGAGACCACTGCAGTCAGTCAGTAGAGAGCTTATGAAAGCCAAAACTGGGGCCATTCATTCATTCATTCATTCACCAATATTTATTGCTTGGCTACTCTGTTCCAGGAACTCTTCTACTCAATAAAAGAACAGAGTCAATAAACAGGAGTACCCCTGATCTCATGGGATTTACATTCTATTAAAGAGAAACAGATAATACATACAATTAATAATGAACTGGAGTAGGCCAGATGGTGGTAAGTGCTATGGAGAGACTCGAGTAGATGGAGGGGGCAGTAGGGGTGACAGTTTTATCTAGGACTATCAGAAGGCCTCACTGAGGAGGTGACATTTGGGCAAAGGCTTGAAAGAAGCTAATGGCTGTGGGGCTGGGGACTGAGAGTAAATGGGACAGAAGGAGGCAAATCAGGAAGGAACAACTTTGAAAAGAAAGAATCTGGAGTCATTTAGACAGTGAACTGGAGGATAATAGGATCACAACCAAAACTATAAATGGGCAGGATTAAACCACATTTGAAGTATGTTTGGCCTTTATGGTTTGAAAAGAGTCAGTTGAAGAGTTCGGTTATTCTTTATCAGATTTTATGGGGCCAATTCTGTGCTGTAGTGGTATTTATAAATCCAGGGATTTGAGGTGGTCTCAGGTCAGAGGAGTGGAGAAGCAGAAGCTGATGTTAGCAGAATGCTTCAAATTCCCAGATGCTCCTCATATCTTAGGAATGGACTGTTGCTCCCTCCTGCTGTAAACATTACTACGGTCACAGATGTCCCTGCCATGGCTGCTTGCTATGCTGCCTACAGCCCCCTTTCAGGTCTGAGGCACATGTTTCCTCCCCTGCAGGGAGTGCTTCGAGCTGGTGGCTCACTGCCAAAGGGAGCCACCTGGCCTAAGGGCAGAATGCTCCCCAGGGGACAGCCACATCCAGTTACTGGTGGTGGGGTGCAGGGCCAGTTATGAAGGCCAGACCATCTTGTTTCAAGGGATGACAACTCTGAAGTCATCCCCACTGCCCGCAGCTCCAGAGCATACTATGGGATCAGCTGAGGCCTGGGTTCTGTCTACGCTGTGGAATAACTGTCCCCTCTACTTGGGTCACTTCCTTCACCCCCAACAGCTGTTGATCCCACCGGCATCCCTGACAGGCTTCCTGCACACAAACCCCCATTTCAGGATCTTACAAACTCATCCTAAGAACATGCATTTGACACTTAACCTATTTTGATTGTCTTCTAACTACCTTTCTTTAAGATAAGCAGTGCTTATCTTCCTACTGAGGTTATAACCTTCTCCACGATCAGGAGACCACCCTTGACCTTTTTGTATATCCCAGGGGGCGTAGAACTTGTCCTTGTGACAGTCCCTAATGACTGGCTTAAGAAGCTTTCTTCTTCCATCCAGAGAAGCCAGTGAGAACTGGTGCACAGAAGAGAATAGCTCAGGCCCACAATGTTTGTGCCAAACCATTTCTCTAAAGCTGGTTTTGCTGGGGATGCAGCCAAAACCCTTTTATTCCCTGCCAGGAAGTGAAAGTCTTTTATCACCACCTGGGAGGAAAAAGGGGTTCAACCGCTCAGGCTTAGTAGAAACAATCTCACATTGGTGAATAGGGGATAAAACTCAGTTCTGGGTGCAACAACTTTGAGAAATTTATGCTGAATGTGTATTTTTCAAAGAGAATAATTTAGGGAGGGGGGCAGGCACTCACTTTTGCCATGTTAACCTTTTTTCATGAAAGTTTGTGAGCAATTGTTTACTTTCTAAAAATAACAGAAAATTTTATATTCAATATTTTTAAATTATGGAGACTATAGTTCAGCTTTGAGTTATGTGCTAAGTGATGTGATTATATTTGGCCAAAGTGTTTTAACTTGTATAAACTTTATGCTATTGTGGTGCAAAAGAGCCTGGTTCCTTTCAAAAGTTTTCTGGGGTGGCAGGTTACTTAGTCTCAGAGGAAATAAACCTTTGTCTGAGCTCTACTAAAAAAGGCAGAAGAGAGTCCGACCTAGAGAACTTCAGCTGGAGTTTGCCACAGCTTGGGAGGAGGACACGGGGAGAGAACAGGGAGAGTTCCAAAAAAAAATCCAAGAAAAGCCTGGCAGCTCTGAGAGGAAAATTCACTAAATTCTAGATGTTAGAGTCTCCTGATATACCGGGGCATGGTATGGTGGGTGTCCTAGTCAGTTTGGGCTGCTTATAATAAAAATACCATAGACTGGGCAGCTTAAAAAAATAGAAATTAATTTCTCACAGTTCTGGAGGCTAGAAAGTCTGATATCAAGGTGCTGACCAATACAGTTCCTGGTGAAAACCCAGTTCCTGTTTTGCAGATGGCTGCCTTCTCACTGTATCTTCACATGGCAGAGAGATCTTTAATTTTTTTTCTTATAAGGACACTAATCCCCGCCATGAGGGCTCCACCCACATGACCTAATGGTCACCCAAAGGCCCCACTTCCAAATACCACCACATAGGGGATTAGGGCTTTAGCATGTGAATTTTGGGGAGACACAAACATTCAGTCCACAACAGTGGATAAAAATAAAAGTAAAACCAAAAAAAACACTGTTTACTTGTTACATGCAAACATTGCTACATAAATATTTGTTCTCTCCTGAGAACTTTGGTTCATATCCCTGGCTACATATACCTGAGGGTTTTTTTGGTTTTGTTTTTTAAAGATTTACTTATTTATTTTAGAGAGTGGGGAGGGGCATGGGAGAGTCTTAAAGCAGAGTCTGCACTGAACATGGAGCCCAACGTGGGGCTCGACCTCATGACCCCGAGATCATGACCTGAGCCAAAACCAAATGTCCAACTCTTAACCGATTGTGCTACCAAGGTGCCCCAAACTATCTGAGTTTTTAAAACATTAGGAACCAGGTTCCATCCCAGGAAAATGGAAGCTGAATCTCAGAAGGTGGTGGTAGGCCGAGCATCCGTGGTTTTCACTAAGCTCCACAGTTACCCTCCTGTGCTGCCAAGACTGAGGCAACTGCTGGTTTAGGATTTCATTATGGATGGCTGCCGTTGCTAACTCTACTTTGTCTGCCTTCATAGAAAGCTGAAAAGATATGGAGACATAGCTCCTTTCTTACTCCCTTTTGATATTTGGACTTGTTAAATGAAATCACTACTTTTTTTTTTTAGTTGACATATAATGTATTATTTGTTTCAGGGGTACAGGTCTGTGATTCATCAGTCATACACAATACACAGCACTCACCATAGCACATACCCTCCCTGATGTCTGTTACCCAGCCTCTCCATCCCCCCACCGCCTCCACTGCAGTGGAGTTCCATCCACATCATTGCAAATGGCAAGATTTCATTTTTTGATGGCTGAGTAGTATTCCATTGTATATATATACCATATCTTCTTTATCCATTCATCTGTCGATGGACATCTGGGCTCTTTCCATAGTTTGGCTTTTGTGGACATTGCTGCTATAAACATTGGTGTGCACGTGCCACTTCGGATCACTACATTTGCATCTTTAGGGTAAATACCCAGTAGTGCAATTGCTGGGTCATAAGGTAGCTCTATTGTCAGCGTTTTGAAGAACCTCCATACTATTTCCCAGAGTGGCTGCACCAACTTGCATTCCCACCAACAGTGTAGGAGAGGTCCCCTTTCTCCACATGCTCACCAACATCTGTTGTGAAATCATTACTTTTAATGTTTTCCTCAACATTTCTTATGACTTAAACTCACTCCACCCAGCACTTACCAGGCAGCATCAAGCAGGGCTTGACGGGAGAAGGCATTCTCGTCATTTGAGTCATAGTTCCACTTTGTCAGCACCACGTGAGCCAGTGGCCACATGCTTCTCCCCTAGACCCAGCCGCCATCTTGTTCTGGAGTTATCCAAGCAGCAAGAGAGTTACTTAATGGGACAATTTAGATTGGGCTGAGATGGCCAGATGGGACTAAACTCTAGTTCGTTTCCCACATTCCAGCAAGAAGAAAGAAAATCAGCTCTTCTCTTGACAAAATAACAAAGCTCACATTCACTCTGTACACACAAGATGAGCGATGTTGCACCCTGACACATTGAGCTTATAAATCCATTTGCATATGCCCCTGGTATATCTCCATCCACATGGTGTAAGGCAAGGTAAGGCAAGGACCTGTGAGCAGGTTCCTAGAACAGGCCAGCAGTGGGCAGCACCTGGCATCAGGGAAGGTCGGGCAGCTTCTTGAAGGCAAATCCTGACACAGACGAAACCTATCCGTGGTGCTGTTAACATGACAATTTGTCAGAAGCTCCCCCAGCTGTTTAGTGAGCTGGTCAGGTACAACTGAGCTTCATTTCCGAGGACTTGTCCCATGCATGGAAGTTCTAGTTGTTTCCACTTGGTGTCAGTATTTTCTGTCTTAGTAGGTTTCTGGGTAAAAATTAAGCAAAGTTCTGTAGAAGAAAGTCTAGAGCATTTGGTTATGAATAAATTACTTCACTTAAAAAAATGTTTCATATGCTTCCTCTTGTTTCACAACTCTTGAGGCTCAGGAGGGTAACTGTGGTGCTTGGGAAAACCACGGATGCTCAGCCTACCACCAGCCTCTGAGACTCAGCCTCACTTGGCTGGGATGGAGCCTGGTCCCTGATGTTCTAAAAACTCAGATAGTTGTTCTTTGTAGCCAGGGATATGGCCATAGTTCTCAGTAGAGAACAGATAGTTATGTGGCAATGTACAGTTGTAGCAAGCAAGCAGGATTTTTGGTTTTGCTTTTGTTTTTTGTCCATTGTTCTGGACCGAATATTTGTATTTTCCTGAAACTCGCTGCTTTGTAATTTCTTTTTTTCTCTATGCAGGGAAAGGCAGCATCTTCTTTATCTGCAGAGACCAGCGTGGGATTACCCCATCCATTCATTGGCTTAGCAAATTTTAGGGATCTCCATTGTGTCACATGGGTTCCTCCTTTTACGGAGCTTTTGGGATTTTGGATGGCAACCTAAAAGGGCAGAGGAAGCTGCTGGAGGCAGGGGTTCTGTAGGGAAAGAGGTGGGTTCTGGCTTTGAGCCTGGATTGCCGCTTAGCAGCTGTGGGGCCTTGGACAGGCAACTTAACTTCTCTGAGCCACAGTCCCCTCATACATAAAACATGCATATTGTACTGTTTCTTCCAGTTTACCAGGAAAGTTAAATGTTACTTGTATTCACAGGTACTCACTGAATGTCTGTTGAGCATATAGGCAGGGGCTGCTCTGGCCTCGGCCTCCTCCAGCTCTGGTGCTGAGCAACAGCAAGGTTTGGAGCCAAGTAGAGGTTCACCATCCACCCTTGGTGACAGGTAATTGGCAGAAATCCTCCAACGTGCATTTAAATTTTTATAGATCTTGCACATCTGCAAATTTCTCTCCATTGAGGATGTACTAATTTACACTTAGGTTATACAACAGAGAGGTGGGAATGGACCCATTTTCTCATCCTCTTAACACCCAGTGTATTATCGGACTTTAGGGATCTTTGCCTATTGGACATGGGGGGAAAAGGTATCTCAGTGGAGTTTTTATTTGTATTTTCCTTAATATGAGTGAGTTCATGCATCTTTTCCATCTCTTTAAGGGCTCTAATTCTGCAAACCATCCATTTATATCTTGTGCCCATTTTTCCACTGCGTATGTTGTTTTTTCCTTATTGATTTCTGAGATTCGGTTACCTATTACAAAATTAGCCTTTTCCTGCAAATAGGTTGCAAATACTTGCCCATATTTGTTCTCTGACTTTGGATTTGGCTAATGGTGGTGCTTTTTAAGCATAGATTTTTTTTATATTACCAATATATTGATCTTCTCTTTTATGACTTTTACATTTTGTGTCAGATTTGGAAAGCCCTTTCCCACACTGAGACTCTGAAAGGAAAACAAAATTCATGTTCTCCTTTAGTTTTTTTATAGTTTTATTTTCATGGTTACATCTTTAATCTGCTTGGAATTTATTTTTGTGTAAAAGTGGGGTATTGGATCCAAGTTTCTTTCCCCCAAGTAGCTTCCTAGTTGTCCTAGATTCTTTTATTAAATAATCCATATTTTCTCCACTGATTTGAAACCTACTTAAGTTTTGAAAGAAGGTCAGAGACTTCTAAATTTGGCAGCGGGAGGATATCCAGGCTTCAAGACTTTAGATGAGGCTTGTAGCTCTTTCTGAATTGTGTCTCTTGTCATTTGGAAAAAGAAGAAATACAGGTGCCTTGTTCTGAAAATGTAGTTCAACAGCCAACTGTGTGGGAGAATGGAAAGAACACAGACTTCCAGGTCAGAAAACCTGACTTCACTTCTGTTGAGTAATGGTGGGCCAGTAATTTAACTACTCTGTGCCTCAGTTTTCTCCTCTGTAAAATGGGTCTAATAATAGCACATACTATATCGTGAAGTTCACATGCATTAATATATGTGAAAGAGCTTTATAAGCTATAACGATCTGTGGGCACATTTGTTATTTGAAGTTTTACAAGTTGGTACACCATTGCTGGTTAATTTAGGCAACACAATTCTAGATTTTTAAATTTATTAACCTTCTGGAAATCCTTCCAACTTCTTTGGAGATGGTTAGCTTCTTTCTCCTTACTGGTGGGTGTTGTGGGTTTGCTGCTTTTTTGCTTATTAGTCTGTTTTCTGACAACATTTGAGTAGAGGAAGGAAGAGAAGACTAGGAAGTTAGATCATCCATTGGGTTTTGAGGGAGAAGGAGGTGAATCAGCAGGAGTAGGGGGGGACCTTGGTGGAGGAAGGGAGAACCAGAAGGAGAGTGAATGCGTTTATTTGCAACCTTGTAAATATAATTATTTCCTAGAAAATGTTAAAAACTTGCTGCTTTATAGTTTACTTTGCAACAAAGCTTTGTGGGCAGTACAGAATAAAGGCTGAGCATTAGGTAGTACAGTGCTTGGTCAGAGCCCTTGTCTTCTTAGGGTGCCCAGCTTCCTCATCTCTAAAGCAGCGACACTCATAAATGCAGGCCTCATGCTCATGTGAGACTAGGTTGAAGACTGGAGTAGGCAACTGAGGAAGAAGTGTAAATATATGATGGGGCTTATGTTTGCCCCCCGGGGAATGCAGTCTGCATCAGTTTGCATCATCTGCAACCAGTCCTGCTGGAGACAGGTGTGCCTTGAGTCTCGGCAATGACCCTTCCCTGTTCCTGGGGACAAATGCCCCTCTCCACTATGAAGCCAGCAGAAATCTGGGCAGAGGAAGATGCCACTGCTATTCTGCCAAGCTTGCAAGAAAGGACGTGGGACAATGACTCCATTATCACAAGGGGAAGAGAGATTGCCTAGGAGGACAGGGGGTGGGGATATTGGATGGGGACTTGGTAAGAGTTAGGGAAGGGGTGCAGGGGAGGTCCATGAGACCAACAACAGGAGTTGGGGGTGGCGGGGGAAGGGGCTGGTCCATGAGACCAGCAGCAGAAGAGCCGGGAGAGAATGAAACTACCGTTTGGGTAACAGGTGTGGGGCACTTAAGGAAGAAAAATATCACTGTGATTTGAGTTGTTGGAACCAGAGAAACCTGTTCTTCAGAATGCACTCAGCTGTGAACATGGCTGTACCCGAGCCTGCACTGATCAGTTACAATGACGCAGTGGCTAAGGCAGATCTCAGTTCCCAGCACGCAGAGCTTTTCCACATACCTTATTACAGATGCTTCCAGTCCTCGGGAGGGAGGGTGACTTCAAAATTCCTTCCAGGCCTTTGCTTCAGCAGCACATATACTAAAACGGGAATGATACAGAGAAGAGTAGCATTGCCCCCACACAAGGATGACTCGCAAATTCGTGATGTCTTCCGTATTTTTGAGAACACAAATGCTGCAAGGCTCCAAGGACAGAATTCCTTCCATGTTTAGCACATTTTAAGTGTATTTTGTTATGTTCTAAAAATTTGAAAACAGATCACGCAGAACACCCCATTCATCAGTTGGCCCAGGTGCTGTAACGAATTACAGTATTTTCTCTGTCAGTCTTTATAAATAAGTGAATTCTCAGGAAGTGTATTGGAAACCACCACAGGATGTTTGCACTTTTTTGTGAGATCACATTTTACATTTCACCATAAATTTTTGGTTAATTCTATACCAGCTTAGGGAATTGTGCCTGGGCCTATGCATTTGTACTCTTGTTCATAAAAACCCTCTGGCAGGGCCAGCTCCACAGGCATGTGGTCACCTAGGGCCCCACCCTCAAAAGAGCCCTCTACTTGGTTCAATGTTCTGCTGTCACTGTCTTGAAATTCTTTTTTTTTTTTTTTTTTAAGATTTTATTTATTTATTTGACAGGAGAGAGAGAGATCACAAGTAGGCAGAGAGGCAGGCAGAGAGAGTGGGGGAAGCAGGCTCCCCGCTGAGCAGAGAGTCTGATGCAGGGCTCCATCCCAGGACCCTGGGATCATGACCTGAGCTGAAGTCAGAGGCTTTAACCCACTGAGCCACCCAGGCGCCCCACTGTCTTGAAATTATTAATAAATCTTGAACAAGGAGCCTCACATTTTCATTTTGCACCAGATCCCACAAAATATATAGTCAGTCCCGCTCACTATGAAATATTGGACTTTGTTCAGAAGGTCAAGTTAGGTTATTTTTTAAATTTTTAATTTGGTCTTTATCATTTTTTTTTAAATGCCTACCATTCAGAGAAAGAGGAACTTTCTTACACTATTGGTGGGAATGCAAAATGGTGCAGCCACTCTGGAAAACAAAACAGAGGTTCCTCAAAAAGTTAAAAATAGGACTACCCTAAGACCCAGCAATTGCACTACTAAGTATTTATCCAGAGGATACAAACGTAGTGATTCCAAGGGGCACCTACACCCTAATATTTATGGCAGCAATGTCTACAATAGCCAAAACATGGAAAAAGCCCAGATGTCCATCAACAGATGAATGGATAAAGAAGGTGTGGTATATGTGTATGTATAGGTATACACACTCACTCACATATACATAAAATGGAATATTACTCAACCATTAAAAAGAACGAAATCTTCCCATTTGCAATGACGTGGATGGAACTGGAGGGTATTATGCTAAGTGAAATAGATCAGTCAATGAAAGATGACTACCATATGATTTCACTCATATGTGGAATTTAAGAAACAAAGCAGATGAACATGGGGGGAGGGAAGGAAGAATAAAATAAGACAAAAACAGAGAGGAAGGCAAACCATTAAGAGACTCTTAACTTTAGGGAACAAGCTGAGGGTTGCTGGAAGGGAGGTGGGTTGGGGGATGGGGCAACTGGGTGATGAGCATTAACAAGGGCCCTTGATGGAATGAGCACTGGGTGTTATATGCAACTGATAAATCACTAAATTCTACTTCTGAGACTAATAATACAGCATATGTTAATTTTAAAAAATACCTACCATTCAGGGATGTAGAAATTTATGTGGCAATGTTTATGGGGGAAAAATGCTTCATCATGCCAATGTATAGACAGAAGTATTAATCTTTAATAAACAACAGTAAATAAATAGTTGTGAAAGGAAAAAAAAAGTTGAAATAATGTCTTTGGTTCAGGAGCATTAATTTCAACTACGTCATCCCCTCTACCTAGAGGAAATGAGAGAAAAATAAAGAGGCAGAACAGAGAAGGTCAAGGTATAGCAAAGAGCAGAAGCAAGGGTGGGAGAGTGAAATGAATCAAGTATTGAGCCCAAGAGTCTTCTTTTGATGCAAAAAAGCAATTTGCATGGTCACC
>ML109992.1:59195-112330 GCA_003697995.1 Taxidea taxus jeffersonii | reverse complement strand
AAATAAATAAATAAATAAATAAAATAAGCAGAAAGAGATGAGTTTTGAATATCTACTGCCTTTGTTTTAAATATAACTTATTTAAAGCTTATTTATTTTTCAAATAATGGCTATATTAACAATAGGTTCACAACATTTCTGAAAATTTGATGGTCTTCCAAGAGCTGGTATGAGCTAGATCCAGCAACCCACTGAACCAGAGCCACCTGGGCACCTTGCATTATTGTTAGATGATTACATCATTTCTAATTCTGCACTATTGTAAATAACTCTACACTCAGGAAAAATTTCTAAAATTTTATTTTATTCTTTTGAACATATTAACATTTTAAGATCCAAATTGCCTTCTAGGATGTTTCTTTCAATCTGTAGACCTGCCTGCCACAAGGTACCCATTTAATAGTGCCTTTGACAAACTTGAAGCTGATCACTTCTTAAAAGCTGAACCAATTTGATAGATTCAAAAGATGGTACTTACACTCGCTTTAATTTGTTTCTTTGCTTTAGTGAGACTGTGAGCTTCCTTATCAGCCATTTGTCCCTCTTCTTTTGTGAGCTAACCTTTTGTGCTCTCTGCTCACCTTTCTACTGGGCGATTAACCATTTATTGATTGATTTGACAGATTTCTTTAAATAGTAATGTTAGAGAACATTTATGGTGATTTCTTTATATAACATGGCTTTCTATAAATGTTTGTTACATTTTACATGAGGGGTCCTCTGACTTACAGAAGAGAAAAATATTGAGGAGTTCCTGGATGGCTTAGTGGGTGAAGCATCTGCCTTCAGCTCAAGTCATGATCCCATGACTTGAGATCTTGGTCTTGGGATCAAGTCTCACTTTGGGCTTCCCTGCTCAGCAAGGAGCTTGCTTCTCTCCCTCTCTCTGCCTGCCACTCCCCCTGCTTGTGCGCTCTCTCTCTCTCTGTCTGTCAAACAAATAAGTTAAATCTTTTTTAAAAAATGTTGAAATCACAGGAGACAGGAAGTCATGCTCTGGGAGAATGATGGTGATGTATTGAGTTTTCTCATTACAACTCTAAGGCTAGCACAGGCATGCTTGGTTGTTCCCAGTCTGTCAATCCCTGATACACCATTTCTTAAAAGGGAATTTGAATTCTTCCATTCAGGTAACCTGAGGTTGGAGCTGTGAAGATCCATTTAAGCCATTTCACTTTGAGAACAAAATTATTAAGTTAAATAATTGTAAATAGAATAAATAAAGAGAAAAGCATGTACATTTTTTCATAAGCAATCTGATTCCCTGCTCTGATTCAAAATGTCTTGACCACAGATGTTGTCTTTGCAAAACAGAACACTGTACATCAGTTGGGAATAAGGAGGTCTTCATTCTTTCTGCTATTGCTTTTTTTCTGGTTTGTGGTCTTTCTCTAAAGTGGACTTTTGCAAGTCAGTTCACCTTCTGGGCCTTGATTTCTTCATCTTTGTAATGCTAGATAAAGCACAGGACATGATGCAGTATTCGGGACATGCTTTTACTAAAAAAGTATCTCTTGGCCATCTGCAATGATCTGGGCATCTTGTGTTTTTATTGGCTGAATCTGGTAACTCCCTCTCTAAGGCCTATTCCAGATCTGACAAACTATGATTGACTGTAAGGCCATGAAATGTAACCGAATTTAAAGGTACTTTGTGGTCTGGGTAATCTGGGTCCTGCAGTACAGTGGGATACCACTGTCCAGAGAACCATCCCAGGGCGAGTAGGAAAGGAGATCTTGGTGAGGCATGGAGAGGCCAGGGCTCTGGGTGCAGACAGTTAAGACATGCAGTGGGAAGCAGAGCAGTAATGTGCAAGAGACTGTAGGACTGGCAATCACTGATCTTTTTCCTTTTCTCCATCATTTTGCCTTTTCGAGAATGGCATCTAGTTGGAATCATACAAGTTGTAGCCTTCTCAGCCTTCAATCATACAGTTGTAGCCTTTCCCTTGGGGATTTCAGGTGCATTTCAGGTCCTTCTGTGCATTTTCATAGCTTGACATCATTTCAGAAATCCTCATACATATGTTATTACTCAGAGTCAAAGGACTGAGTGAAATTTGAGATTTCTTTACAATTATTTTCATTCTTAGAAAATATTTTATTGAGGATGTACAGAGGGCTCTGTCCAAGAGTCAAGATAATCCTCTACTCTGGGATATGTTACCACTACATTCATTTGTTTCTGTTTATTTTCATAGGTAAGGTTTGCCTTTTTCAAAATGTTCGCATACTTTTGTTTTTAGGATATGTCAAACCTAGTTTAAAAGTTGAAACCCCATAAAAAGATTCAGAGAGTCTAATCCTTATCGCTTCTGCTGTTTCCAGCTCCCTTTTGCCTCCTGTTGGTGACTATTTTCATTAGCGGCTCGTTTATCCCTCCTGTGTTTATGTTTATTTTTGCAGTAAGTGTGTGTCTATAAACTTTCTCTGTCTTCTTGATAAAAACAAAAACAAAAGCAACTGACACTGTCCAGACCTTGAGAATCCTGGAGCTCACACCTTTTTGTATGGTTACACTGAACTCTCCCATAAAGATGGGTCAAAATTTATTCAGCCAGACCCCACTAATTATTTAAGTTTCCCGATCTTTCGCTGTTGCAAGTAATACAGTAATAACTGTGCAGATGTGGCGGGGGGAGGGTGGCGGGCATGCACGTGCATCTGCAGGGGAAGGCCCTAAAGGTGAGGTGGCTGAGTTGGAAGGTCAATTCATGCAGTTTTGTTAGGCATGGCCAACGCCCCTCTGTAAAGACTGTCACGTGCTGTCAGCAAAGGGTGCCCGTGTCCTCAGAGCACCCTGCCATCAGACTTTTAGATATTTGTCAGTCTGATACGTGAGCTGTCTCTTCATCCTGGTGATCGTCTTTCTTTTCAGAGGAATGTGAGTGAGCATCTTCTCATTCGCTCAAAGACATCTTGCCATTCATGGTCATGGTTTTTGACCATCTTGTATCTTGGTTTTTCTTTTTTCCATCTCAGCTTGTAGGAGCTCTTTATCTATTAGGGATACATAGCTCTCTGATCTCTGTACATAGTATTGATATTAGTATTATCTCTAGACATCTGTGTATTTCTTATCTGTGATGCATAATGCAGTTCTTTTTTTTTTTTAAGATTTTATTTATTTATTTGTCAAAGAGAGAGAGAGCGAACGAGCACAGGCAGACAGAGTGACAGGCAGAGGCAGATGGAGAAGCAAGCTCCCTGCTGAGCAAGGAGCCCGATGTGGGACTCGATCCCAGGACGCTGGGATCATGACCTGAGCCGAAGGCAGCTGCTTAACCAACTGAGCCACCCAGGCGTCCCAGTGCAGTTCTTTACTCCCAATTTGTTCTTTGTCTTTTGATGCTGCTCATGATGTCTTTTTTAATTTTTAATTTTTTTATTAAAATATATTGTATTATTAGCCCCAGGAGTACAGGTCTGTGAATCACCAGGTTTACACACTTCATAGCACATACCTTCCCCAACGTCCATAAACCAACCACCCTCTCCCTACCCCCGTCCCCCCAGCAACCCTCAGTTTGTTTTGTGAGATTAAGAGTCGCTTATGATGTTTTTTACACCATGAAAATTTTCTTTATGTTTCTCTGTTAAATTTATCAATCTTTTATTGCCTCTGGATTTAAAGTCAGAAGGTTGTCAAATTTAACTGTGTTTTCTTCATTCTTACACTTAGCTCTGATCCACTGGGAGTTGTTTTTGGTAGGTGGTTTGAGGTTTGAATCTAGTTTTCTCTTTTGGCATCATATTGAATTTGTATAGTAATTGGAGATAATGGACACCTTCATGATATTGAGTCATTCTACCCAAGGATATGAAATGCCTCCCCATCTGCTCAAGTCTGCTTTTGTTTTGCAACCCTTTAAACCCAGGTGGACTGCCTGGATTGGAAGACTATGAACTAGTTATGGTTCACTTTATAAAAGATAACAGAAAATAATAAACAGAGCATCTGCTACCAAGGACTTCTGGCCTCCAGAAGCTCAAAGCCCTGGAGGCTGTGAGCCTTACCTTGGCTCTCCACACCTCTGACGCTCCCGTTCCTTGCACAGAGCACTCTGCATCCCCACCCTTGCCTGTTCTCTGGCTTCATCGCATCCTGACTGATGGGAACAACCGGGCCTCCTAATTGCCACAGATTCTTGGTATCTGCTTCCTGCCTTGTTGCTGGCTGGTGGCTGGGCTGTGTGACTGATGAGAAGAAAAGACTGTTTGAAGACTCCCAAAGGGATGCTCCCCTGCTGGGGCATAGTGAGAAATAAGATGGATCCAAAGGCGAGGCTGGGTCACAGAGGAGCAAGAATGACATTCGTACTTGGTTCTAGGAGAAAAGCCTCTGAATACTTAAGAAGAGTCATCAGCTGGGAATGTGGGCTGGGAACAAAAATGAGGGTAGATCTGGCTACCAAGGAGTCTTAGGAGGCTGAGCGGTGATCCCGGTGAGGACTCAGGCTGGCATGAGGCCGGGTGACCATGTGCATACTACAAAGGAGAATCTGGTCAGCAGATTGGCTTTGAGGCTGGAGGCAAGGGAGGAGGTGATGACACTGGCCCAGGAGTTGTCCATCCTGACAACAGGCTATTCTAATGTCCCTGCCAACCAGGGACCTGGACGATATAAGAGTAAAGGCTGTTAAGGTCCAAGCTGGGCTCCTTGTGAAACAGAGCTTGCCCTCCAGGACAATTTGACATACAGAATTTTGAGTTTACTGAATGGGTAAAATAGGGAGGGGATTTGTCTCACAGAAAGTGAAGGCTTGAGCTGCAAAGAGCCCGTGCACATTTGCTCAGGTCACCGATGTGCTCTCGTCTTCCTTCCTCCTTCCTTCCTCCCTTCTTTCTCCCTTCCTGACTCTACTCCCCACAAAGGAGGAGAACAGACTGTCTGCATCTGCCATACTTCCTTTTCTCTCTCTGCCTTTTCTGGCCTCTTCTGCTATTTTTTGCTCTCTGGGCCAGGCTTCCTCTCTCAGCTTCCTCCCGACCTGCCTCTGTCTGGGCTCTCCATGAGCACTGCCCAGTTAACCAGGCATAGGCCTGACCAGCAGCAACTTTGGCCTGCAGTGTCAGAAAACTGCCAGGGCCACTGCGCCTACAGGACACCCACCTCACCCCACCCCCACAGAAGAGAGCCAGCACAAGAGAGAGAAAAAGAGTGAATGGTTTGGGCATTAGGGGGCCGGGCTTAGGGAGCAGGAAGATGAGGTGGGCTTAGGTAAGTTATGTCACCTTTCTGAGGTTCAGACTTCACATTATGAATGATAATAGTAGCCCCCCTCAGAATTTCTGTGAGGCTGACCACCGTGGGAGTAGGTTATGGTTAGGAACACAGAACCTAGTGCTTGGGAGGCTCTGTTGGTTAAGCACCTGACTCTTGGTTTCGGCTTAGGTCATGATCTCGGGGTGGTGAGATCCAGCCCCAAGTCAGGCTCCACGCTTAGTGGGGAGTCAGCTTGAGATTCTCTCTCCCTCTCCTTCCGCCCCTCCCCTTGCTTGCATGCACAAGCTCTCTCTCTCTCTAAAATAAATAAATCTTAAAAAAAAAAAAAAAAAGAACCATTCTACATAGTGCCAACATCACCACTTGCCTACTTTGGCAGTGTGTCTAAACCAGCCCTAGCAGGAGAAAAGGCATCAGCAGGTGGATGGCAGAGCAGAATGGCTGAATTTTCAGTTCTAGTGAAGACTGATACTACTTCCAAGGCTCTGTAACCAGCCACAACCACCTAGCCCCTCACTGGGAAGCAATCTAGTAAAGACCATCACAGGCTTCTCTTCCGGAAACTGTTCAGGTGTTTCCCCTGATGGAATCCAGTTTCTGTGAGTATGGGCCAGTGTCCAAGATGCCAAGTCAGAAGGAGCCTGAGTTCTCCTTGAATCCCTTTTCTGTTCTCTAAAGATGAGAAGGTGAGGTCAGGGAGACTAAGCGACTCACCCAAGGTCATGGATAAGTTGGTGCCTCTATTGCAGAGCAGGACCCTCTGCTGAATCACAGAACTCTCTTGTGTTGGGAAAGCCCTATGATTCTCAGCTTTGACTACAGAAACAGGCTTGGGTTTGAGTCCCAGCTCCTCTATGTATGAGTGGTGGAACTCTGAGCCAGTTACCTTACCTTCCTACAAATCGGTTTCTTCCCATGTGAAGTGGGTGTCATCATATGGAAACATGGAAAGCATTCAGTAGCATGTTGTTGTTTGTTGTCATTCATAGATGCAAGGAAAGACCCAAGAGAAACTAGGGTTGGTTCGGTCTCATCCCCAAGCTCCAGTATAGTGTGTCTTCTTACCCTCAAGTCTCAGCATCACATAGACTAACTGAGACTTAGGCGGTCCTGGCTTTGCCCCATAATTCTAGGCCATATCTTCTTTTATTTATTTTTGTTAAATATTTAATACCTACAATAGGTACCTATATACCTGCCACTCAACGTAAGAAGTAGGACACCACCATTGCCTTTGAAGCCCTGAGTGCCCCTTCACTCCAGCACCCTTCCCTGGTGGCCACTCTCCTGATTTTTATATTTATCATTCCCTCCCTATGACCGTATGGGTGTGTGTCTTAAACAATATATTAGTTACTTTCACATGTCTTTAGCCTTACTTTAACTGGAATCATGATGTGTGATCTTCTTTAACTTGCCTTTATTGCACAAGTTATTTTTGTTATTCATCCATACTGATGCAATTACACTTCACTCATTGTTGCTGTTGAATAGGACTCCATAGCATCAATATGCCACAATTAATGTATTTTTTCTCCTGTTGATGGGCAGTTGGGTTATTTCCAGTGTTTTTAAATTTTCTGTTAGAAATGGTGCTTCCAAAACAATTTGCACATGACCTTGGTGTACACGGTATATTCGTACTGCTTTGTTATGTCTATGACCCAAATTACTTTAGTGCTACCAGCCTGTTTCCAGAGTGATTGTACATACATGAATTCTATCAACAGTATATAGAATTCCAAACTTTCTCTAAGTTTGGGATTATCCATTTTTCATCTATTCATCTAGACATTAATTTTCATGTCCACTGTGCTGTGTAAATTGAGACAGAGTGTTTATTATGGTACGTTGTTCTCCATGTGCTGTGGAAACTGTGTCGTGTGGCTTCACTCTTTTTATGAGTCCTTAGCTAAGACTTGGTATCCTCGACCTCCAGGCCTGCACCAATCTTCTTGGGAAGCTAGTTATAGCTGCCAAGCAGTCGCAACAACTTGGAACATTTTGGTGGTCACACTACACACCACACATTTTGCTACTGGCAAAATGTCCAGTCTGGAAAAGCAGACTCTCATTTTTATTATGTCAGACTAAATACAGTAAAAAAGAAGAAAGAAGTGGCTGTAAAAAGAAAAAGCAGAAGTGTAACTCTTGCCCTTGCTTTTTTTCTCTGGGGAAATAAGAAGTTGCCAGTCCAGGTGTGAAGCAGATTTGTTGGTTGAGAGAAAAGTCAAGTGGCTGATAGGGTGCACTTTACAGTAATTTTGGAAGAAACAGGTTGGTTATCATCATCCCACTCAGTGAGGCTTGATTTTCTTGATCCTTGATGACATTGTAACCCTTCACTTTACCCATCACCCTTCCCATCTACTAGTTTCTTTCAGTTAAGAACTATGGCGACAGGTGGGTGAGGCTCTAGAACTCCTCCCAGACATACTACAAGATATCCAGGATTGAAAACTGAGCTTCTTGTTTGGGGAATATAAACAATTGGAAGGGGCAAGTGCCTGTATTTTTCTCATGAAAGATTGCTCCCTCGCTGGCCTGGCCAATTCAGTGGCTTGGCCAAGGAGAAGAGCCCCACCCTTCAATAGCTCTGAAGATTCTGTGCCTGAACATCTGGTCAAACTAGAAATTCAGAGGCAGTACATGAATGTGAATAATCCAGACTGACCTAGAGAAATACAGAACCTCTGTTTGTACCAAGAAGAGATACAGAGGGGAAGAAATTCATTTACCACTTCTACCTCTGCCAGAGCCTCTGCTGCCTCCCCATGCCCACCTTCCCCTTCTCCTCATCCCTCCTCCTCCCCCGCCTCCTTCAGGTCTCTCCTTTTGTCTCTGCCTCCCATTTCCTCCTCTCTCTTCAGCCAAGCCTGGGGTAACAGGAGAGGTGACTTGGAGTCTCTACTGTGTCCTTCCTCACAAAGGTGAGTGGGGCTTTCTTGCTGGCCACAGGGACGTGTGCCCAGACATAAAAGGAACCATCCCTCTCATTTTCCTCCTCCCTGACCTTAAACTGCCTTCTCCTCTCTAAATGACAGTACAGAAATGCCATTTCCGCATCACGGTTCTTTAAGTGGAAAAGTTTATCCATGGATTTATGCAAATGAACAGAAAGTCCCAAAGAGACCTTTTGATGGAATTGATTATTCTGCTTTCCTTTAAGCCCAGGAAGCTACTGGGGACAGAATGACACCTGCTGAAAACAGGGACTATATGTATTTGAGACAACAGGAAGTAGTGACCAGCCAGAAGCTGGCCCTGGTCTGGTTACAAATCTGGTTATAAAAGAAAGCAGCTGCAAAGAAATTTGCATGTCCAATAGGTTTCACTATTAAAGTTTACACAACGTGGAGTAATCAGCCAAGCTGGCTGGCTACCCAGATCACATGATTATGTAGAAACATGAAACTTGACTATGTGCTCGAGCAAGTTTTACTTCTCCCTAGTGTAGGGTGTTTGCCAGCAGCCTGCACTCTCCGAAATCAGACTCAAGTGACTGGGACCCTTGAGATCAAAGGCGTACCATGCTTCTCCCTAGGAGGGCCAGAGACTGCTGACGTGACCATTGAAGGTTATTTGTGGCTCTAATAATTAACAAGAAGAATGGACAAGCTTAATAAAATAACTGTCCCTGCCAGTCAGAAGTTGAGGTAAGATTTTCCCCATCCAATACTTCTCCTTCTTTTTCTTCTTCTTTTTTTTTAAATGCTCCTACTGCATCTGAGAAATACTGAAATCCTGGAATACTTTGCTAGTTTTAAGGCAGTGGGTGGCAATTGCTACAGGGAAGTAGATGAAGTTTTTAAAGAAATATGTAGGAACAAGTGGGCTTATTCTAGCTGGCTTTTACCATTGAAAATTAAGGTAGAAAATTCTGGAAAGACAGTAAAAAAAAAAAAAAAGCCAAGGGCTGAGCTTTCAGAGTCTGAATACAACAAACTAGCCAAAGGGAGAGTTTGCCTGATCTGAATCCTTAACCATTTTATTGTGGGTTACTATTGAATGTTTAATTTAAGGAACGTTGTAACCATTTGTGTTCATTATAGTTATACTATCTCTTAGTTATTTTGTGAGTGTATATCACAAGTGCTTGGGGACATGAGATCTGTTTTTCTAGTGTTCTTATGTCAGTATAACAATTATCTATAAAAAAACCACTTAGAAAGAAAAAACCAGAAGTGGCCCAAGGAACAAGAATAAAAAAACTCCTCTGAGCTATGGAAAAGACCATGTCCCAAATTTTGATTTTGAAAATCTTTTTGTCTCATTGTAACAGCATCATAGTTTATGGAAACTGGAACTTTCAAATATTCAATGAGTGTTTTATATTCCAACTACCATTTGAACTTCAGTTTTTCATGGGTGATGTGACACGTGTAGCAAGTACGTTTTCACAAATAATAAGGAGCTGCAGAATTAGAGGCTTTGCGGCAAAAGGTAAAAGAAGTTGGTCCAGGACCGCCCTTCACAGTGAGAATATGGATCTTACACCTGGTACGTGCTTGGTAAATGGTGGTTTGAAATGAACTGCTGATCTGGGACAGAAAGGCTCCGTCGGCGAGGTCAGCCATTTCAAGGGCGTCTTGGTGAGTGCTGTGGTGTGACCACCGACGGGACAAGCAGGCACCTCAGTCTTTCCCTTGGTCCGGAGTCATTACACCCTCATGGGAGGGGGGCAGGTGAATCAATGAAAGTAGTAAGTGACTGGCTGAGTATTAGAAAGGAATTGGAGTAGCCGGGAAAGGTTTCATGGAGAAGATGCTTCAAGAGCTAAGTTTGAGAGGTGGGTGAGACAAAAGTCTGTGAGAATTGGAGGAAAAGCAATGAGCTGGAAGGAAGGAAATAGAGAAACTGACACTTGGGCTGGACTTGAGTACAGTTCATTGGTGGGATGATGAAAGTGTTCTGTTCAACAGAGACTATGGAGTAGAACTCCAAAAAGTCCTGATAAGGTAGGATGTGTAGGGTGGGGCTGGCTCACAAAGGACAGCGAGGGCTGTACCCACGGTGGGGGGTGGTTAGAGAATGGCTTACAGGGTTAGAGATGTCATGCCAGCAAGCTTTCTAAAGGGTGAGAGGATGGACTGACTAGAGGGGCAGGGAAACTCTGTAATGGGGGCAATTCAGGAACCTGAGCATTTGGTGTTACAGGCCTGGATTTGGGACACATCAGTGAGAAGGGAAAGGAAAGGAGCAGTAGGAAAGACATGCCAAAGCAAATAACAAGGCATGGATATTATGGCTTCTCTCAAATGAGCAAGGGGGTTTTAAAAAAATCCTTTCCAAACATTCCATAACCTAGAGCTATAGGAAGCCTTAGAACCCCTTTTAGGAAATAAAGAAAGGCAGTAGAACCTGAATTGCTTTACGATCCCCCCCACACACCCCTGACCAACCCCCTCTAGACAGAGTCTGGCTTAATCACAGAGTGGTCTATAGGCAAGATGCAACTATAGATTATAGGGTAGAAAACCAAAATTATATTGTGGATAATCATACACCACATTCATCTGCTTAGGCAGAAGGAACTTTTTTTTCCCACTTGGTTACTCAGTTGTCCTTACAGAATTGGCCTGTTTTGGTAAAATGTGCACTGTTGACGTGGAACTTTTCAAAGAAATGAAATTGTAAACACAATGGACTTGAAGCACCATCTTAAATCTTTTGTGTAATTAGATGGGATGGGATGGAATAGGGAAATGAAGTCCTTGATTCCTCTGGTTTGTGTCCTCTGTCCTGACTAGTTAACACCAGTTCAGAAAGAGGTTGCCTAACTGCAATTATTTGGCACCAGGTGCTAGTAGAAGTGAAGAGCTGTGTTTATATCCTTAGGTTTATCAAAATTTATATGAGGATTTGTTTAAATTTTTAGCCACAAAAATAGATAGTGAGTGTCCATCAAGGATACATTGTGATCCTGATATAGTAACAATTATTAGCTTAAAAATGGTAGTCATTAATATCATTGTTATTCTTTGTTATTAATTCTGTAGGCATCCTAAACATTGATCCTTGATAAAGTTTATGTTCATTTTAGTTCTTCTTTTTAGTTCTTTTGGTTGTGTTACTTATTGATTGTGACACCTGTGACATTTAGCTTTGCAAGGACTGTAGACATGACAAACACCCCTCCTCCGCCTTATTCGAAGTGGCTAACACAGCTGTGGAGCACGGCAGAGCCCTGTCTTGGGGGTGTGGGTCTCACTGCTAGGATGCTTGGAGATCTAATTTCACAGGTTCTGGGACATGACTTCTCTTCTCAGGTCTTGGAATCCTCAGTTGGAATTCCAGTTACTTGATTTTTCAAATTAAGTAACAATTACGTAAACAATTAAGTTTTTCAGAAACAAATTCACTGAGGAGGTATCTGGCTGGCTTCAGTGGTAGAGCATATGACTCTTGATCTCAGGGGTGTGAGTTTGAGCCCCTAGCAATTACTTAAAAAAAAAAAAAAGAAAGAAAGAAATTCATCTTCTTTCCACCTTTCAGCCCCTAGCTCCATCTCTGATATTCCCTGTTTCTGTCAGTGGTATCATCAGCCCTAACTCTGGTTCATCCCTGTCTGTACCTCCATTCACCTACCACACCCTGTAGGTGAATGATGCTTCCATATATTCTACATATGGCTTTTCTATCACATCATCCTGGATAGGTCCTCATCTCCGCTGTGTCCCCCATCTTCAAAATGAGGAGTTTGGACCAATTTCCAAAGCCCTATCTGTTCTAATGCTGTGTGATCCTTCAGACATGAAGATCATTCTCTGACCTCACTGTTTAGAGACGGGCCACTTTCAAAGATTTTATCCCAAAGCCCCCAGGAAATATTTGGAAGCTGTCCATTCCTAAACCATGGGGCCAGAGAACACAGCTAGACAGCAGCCAAGGAAGTCACCTAGAAGGTTGCTGTGATGTATTTAGAAGGACAATGCAGTTGGAGTCCCAAAGGGTCGAATTTCTATGGCCAGTTAGTAGCTATGGGTCCTGAGGAAGTCACTCAGCTTCTATAAGCTTCAGTTTTCTCAACTGTCAAATCAAACTAGAGATGCCTTCCTCACAGGCTCATTATGAAGACCAAGTAAGACAACATGGGCTGAAGGGCCCAGAATGAAATTTGCTTCATGGTCAGTATAACAAGTAAATATAAATAGAAAACACAATAACCAGTATCAACCCACACATTATGAGTGACCATTTGGTGTTTCTCTTTCTACTCATGGTAATGGATCCAACCCCCTTTAACTGGAATGGTGAGCAAAGCAGGAAGCTGCCCAGGGGCTAATGGAGCAACTCTTGAATATCTATGTGTCTGGGAGCATATCTCTTCTCATTCTTTGTAAGTTTAGGGCAGAGGCCAGTGCTGATGTGGGAGGGCGAAAAGAAGGCACAGGATCTAATGGTAGAAATAAGATAGACTTTTCAGGAAGTACTTCTCTTCATACTGCTCACCTGCATTATGTCAGCTGAGAATCTGCTCAACTGGGACACCCTGTGTCACACCAATGAATGGAATCCTCAAATAAGACCTCTTTCTCCTTGTGGGCAAGCTAACTGGAGTCACATTACTAGAATTTGTTTAGTGTTTGTAGCTTTCAGGATCATCGGCTAAGAAAACTCAAGGCACCTTACTTCACCCACACTGGGCATGGTTGTGCCAGGAAAACCCTAAGTCAGAGTCCATACATCCAAGGCACCCTCTCTCCTGGATCCAGTGGTTGCCTGCATGCTATAGCTGAATGACTCCCTTCTTTTCATGCAACTGGCCTCCCAGTGGGCTGCGATACACTTAACTAGGTCTTCAAGAACTGAACCACGATTATGTTGTAGCCAGGCCTCCTACATCAGTGGATTGGAGGATTATGGGCTGGTACCAGACACTTCAGGGCACACATTTACATATAGTCTCTTGATTTTCCCCCACAGATGACCAATCTTGTCTGTTCAGTGGAGAATCTACTGTTTGGTTCATTTTCAGAGAGGATGTTAGTATTGCCCTCATGCAGTGGCAGCAAGGAATCTAGGCTTGTCAAAGAATATGAATAAGAAAAATTGAATGAGGACGTCTGGGTGGCTCAGTTGGTTAAGCATCTGTCTTCATTCGGCTCAGGTCGTGATCCCAGGGTCCTGGGATCCAGTCTCACATCGGAGTCTTTGCTCAGCAGGGAGCCACTTCTCCCTCTCCCTCTGTCTGCTGCTCCCCCTAGTTGTGTGCTCTCTGTCAAATCAATTAATAAATAATCTTTAAAAAAAAAAAAAAAGAAAAATGGAATGATAGCCTGCTGCAGGGAAACAGAGCTCTCTGTGGTTATTAGTAACTCCCTAGAAGCATGCTTCTGCTGCCCTCCCCAAAGGCATGGCTGCATCATTTAGATCAGTGCTTCCCACTGGGGGCACTTTGCCCTCCAGAGGACAGTTGAATATCACCATTGGGGAAGGGGGTGCTACTGGCACTGAGGAGGTAGACACCAAAGGTGCTGGTAAATATCCTGCATTTACAGAGCAGTGCTCACAGCAAAGAACTATCTGTCCCCAAATCTCACTAGTGCTGCTGTTGAGAAACTGATTCAGACCAAGTAAATGAATTCTATCTAGAACTGGAAGCACTTCTTCATTTATACGTTCTTACAAAGACAGTATGTAGTCAACGATTAAAATACGTAATATGTATCTTTGCAATTGATGGGCCTCTGCTCACTGGGCTGATTTTCCTCTATCCGGGATGGTTTGGGTGAGGTGTTGCCAAGGAGAAGGGCTTGAGGTATTGGGCCTATATTTCAATGAGTTGGGTTTTTGTTTTGTTTTGTTTTAAATTAGTGTCAAGCGAAACTAGATTCCATGAACTATGTGAACGACTGGGATATATGTTGTTCTCTCCTTGGTACAGAAATGAGAGCAGGAAAGATCTCCAGACATAAGGTCATCTTGGAAGTCTCTGTTTCTACCTCTGTAACCAGACTGGGTACACCATGAGTGGAAATCCTTAGAGTTGGGGTAAAAAGCAAATTAAGTGATAACATAGCTTTTAGGCTGTCCAGGGGCTTATGGATCTGATCCTATAGCCAAACTCTGGACAGAGGTGGATATGCTATGCTTATCCTGGAGCAGAATGTGTTGTCCTGAGGTCCATGGGCAGAGCATTATGTGATAAAAGATCCAGGGGGTGGCGGGGGGAGATGATCTGTATCTGTCCACCCCTTAACGTCTTCTCAGTCCCATGTGAAGATCCTGCTGTGGAGTCTGCACGGCGCAGATTGGAATAACTCCGCCATCACCTAGCTTAGGTTCTGCTGCTGCTGCAGTGTTCATCCTTTCCTGCCTGGTCTCTCCCTGAGGCCACTGGTGTATATTTTGTGTTGTTTGGGTGTTGAAGAGGCAACTTTTCAAAAAAGAGTTTATGCCAGCTCTATTGTAAAGTCATCCTATATCCAGCCTCCCACAACTCTTTAAGTTCATGTCGCTCTTTTCCAGAGGTGAACAGTTTGCCTGATTCTCTTATGCTATTGGGAACAGTGAGAGACCATGTATGCGAGAGGTCCAGGCTGGTGTGGGGCTGCTGTATTTGATAATGTCAGATGCTCAAGGCTCCTGGGTGACCCTAAATCCTGCTTCTGCGCCAAAGGGGCAGCAATGCCCTTGTCCCCTGTAGCCAAGGAAACCATGTGAGTCAGCTTAACTAGGCTCTGTCTCTGTAGGCTAGTGTGCACATTGTTTCTCTTGCTTTGTCCTTCCCATCTGCCAGCTCCCCCCCGCACCCCTAAATCTCACTGACCTGGGGTCATTCTGCTTCTTTCACATGATCCTGTGTCTCTCTGTTTGCTCAGGGTTGTTGATGTCTAAGCCTCAGGGACAGATTTAGTATTCTCATTGCATATACTTGCTGGAGTCCCAGGGCCCCCAGGGACCAGCACAGGATCAGAGGTTCAGCACACCTGTTGCTCCAGAAGTGGGCCCCACCTGCTGATTGGATAGAATTCCAGCCCTCGTGTGAGTCTCGCCTCCAGATCAAGGGAGTGGTGAACCTTGAAGTGGGGGCCTGACTTGCAGGCTTCTGGGTCCCAGGGCTTCAAGGCTCCCAGCACACTGCAGGGAAGGGTTTTTGTGCTGCACTCTGATGCTAGAGCACACACGGTCGGTAGTGCAAACCCTCTCTCAGGGAGCCCTACCTCAGATCCATAGCTTCTGGTGTGTGAGGGCCTCCCTATTGGCCCATGTGTTCTTCTCCGCAGTTCTACACACATACACGAGCAGGCTAGTCTACCTTCCCAGGCTGTACCTTGTTCTCCAGCTGAGGGATGGCTGCTCCCACAGAGCTCCTGCAAGTCCCTGCCCCTCTGGGCTGGACCCACATCCTCCTGCCAGTCCTGCCTCACCTTCCCTTTTGAAAGGGTGTCTTTGGGCATCTCCACCTGCAGGCTTATTTTCGACTGGATGTTTTTCCAACTCTTCAACAGCATTCTGGTCTAGACCCCCAAGGAGGCCATTTCCCCAGTCCAGCAGGCCTGTTTCAGTGCTCGCTGAATTCAAAAGCCAGACAAGGGAGCAGCTTAAGGAGTAGGAGCAACCTGCTTCTCCTTGATGAGCCACACCTCTCTGGTGTGGCCACTTTCCTGAGAAAGGATCGCATCACCCCAGGGGCAACCTTGTCTCCCAGCAGCTAGCTTTCCGTTTTACCCCCATGGAGCCATGGAGGGGATGTGCAGCTGAGAGCCTTGAGCTCCCGAGATGGGTGGTCATGCAACCACACAGGCCCCGTGCTCCCAGATCCCCCTACTTTGTTAAACACTCTGCTCTTGCTGTCCTATAAGTCTTAATAATTTTGGACAAGGGGCCCGCCTTTTCATTTTACACTGGGCCCTAGAAATTATGCAGCCAGTGCTGGCCATAGGTTCCCTGAGTCTGCTCTCCCTGCTCTAAGTAAGGACACAGACATCATTGGGGAAGCTCTGCCCAGATCACAGAGGTTTCCTGACAAGGACCTGAGAGGCCTTCTTCTCTTTAGCTCCTTTATTTTGGAGGCAAGAAGGCTGAGGTCCAGAGAGGGGAAGTTCCTATCCAAGCTCACACCAACAGAGCCCACTCCAGAACCACATCTCTCTGTTTGCCTGGGAAGAGAGGGGAGAGCATCCACCCCCCTGCCCCAATTTATTAACACTGTGTCACTTACTGGCCAATCAGCTCAGTCTAGCTTAGTGTGTATTCTATATTTTCCCTAGGCATTTTTTCTTTAACTAAAAGGCAACTGATTCACTGGTAAGAAACCCCAGTGAAGCCCCACAGATCCATGCCCATCAGGATTTCAGGCTTTGATGCGTTTCCCAGTCCAGACTTGAATTCCATGCTGACCCAGGCATGTCTGGTGTCTACAGATACGTATTTTTCAAAGAACGCTCCCACAATAGTTAATGTCATCTGAGAGCGAGTTGTAATTATAAAGAGAAGAGTTGGTCTTACACATAGACTGAGCACATAGACTGAGCATAGTGTGGTATAATTGAAGAAGGACTCAGAAAGGTGTTTTTGCTGTACTGGAAAGATGATCTTTGAAATCAGGCAAGCCTGGGTTTGAATACTTCTCTGTACTTCCTACCTCGTGGTCTTTGAGAAGGTCACTTAATCCCTTTTCGCCTCAGCTTTTCCATCTGGAAAATAATATCCTATATTATTAAAATAATATGTAACATAACAGGGGTGTTGAAGCAGTGAGTGTATTAGACAGAGGGGAAGAGGTCAGTGGATGCTTCCTTCCTCCAAATTGTGTCATTAGAGAGGCATCCACGTGGGATAAGGCAGTGTGTCTCAGAGTCATGGTTCAAAATTAAACCTCACTAAGGGTAATAGTCCAAGGCATCAAGGCAGTGTCTGTCCCCAGCACCCCTGCGGCTGGAGGGCAGATTGCTGGGCTCTTCTCTCCCACACAGAGGTGGTTCAGCCAACAGTTGCTGGGCCGAGAGAAAGGAGCACTGTTCAGGAAGAAACTGGTGATAAGGAGGGAAATGTCCGAGGAGGGAGACCATCCGCTAAGCAAAGGGAGCTGGTACTGGAGGTCTGTGGCTAAGGGCGCTCACTGGAGGGTGCAGACCTGAGCTCAAAGGTGGAAAGAAGTGTCCTCCTGATCCAAATTGTTGTTTTTGTTGTTGACTTTTTAACTTCACTAGGTTCAAAGTATAAAAAGCCAAAGGTAGACGAATAATCTCTTAAGCACGTGAGGCGTGCAGAATGTGCACAGTCGATCCCCGGCAGGAAGGAGACAGTCATTTTATTCTAGTGCAAATCACTGTGATAGAGTAAAATAAAAACATGAGAAATATACTTTCAAAAAGAAAATACCAAATATACAAAATCCTTGGAAAACTGGCACCTTGATGTCTCTGTGACTATTTTGCCTTTTATACTGTCTTTACAGCCTTTTCAGGGTCAAAGTTTTTTTTTTTCTTTACAATAGAAGGTCTTTTCATTTCCTATCATCTCCATATTCAAAAATGATCACATTTGCGAACTAATTACAGACCACTGGGCCTAATATACCTGATGAATGCTGAAAACAACCTCTCGACATGATTAAAACAAAAGCAGTTTGGGCAAGTACCTCCAAATAAAATGGGGGGAAATCTGCTTTGAAACTGCTAATGAGGGACACCTGGGTGTCTCAGTCGGTTTAGCATCTGCCTTCGGCTCAGTCATGATCCCAGGGTCCTGGAATCAAGTCCCGCTGAGCAAGGAGCTTGCTTCTCCCTCTGCCTCTCTGCCCACCACTCCCCCTGCTTGTGTGCTCTCTCTCTCACTCTCTCTCTCTCTTTCTGACAAATAAATAAAACCTTTAAAAAAAAAAAAAAAGAGGGGCGCCTGGGTGGCTCAGTGGGTTGGAGCCTCTGCCTTCTGCTCGGGACATGATCCCGGGGTCCTGGGATTGAGCCCCACATCAGGTTCTCTGCCCGGCTTCCTCCTCTTTCTCTGCCTCTCTGCCTACTTGTGATCTCTGTCAAATAAATAAATAAAATCTTTAAAAAAAAAAAAGAAAGAAGCTGCTAATGACCATTTTACATGCAGGAGGTTTCCTTTTGGGGTGATGCAAACCTTTGTCAAGTAGACAGTGATGGTGGTTGTGAGCATTGCGAACTTCCTGAAGGTTGCTGCCTTATACACTTTGAAGTGGTTGAAATGGTGAATTTTACATTAGGTGTATCTTACTGCAATAAAAAAATTGATAATGAAATTATTTTGCATACCTACCATAAAATATTATATTTTGGGGACCCACAATCATATTTTTGTTTGACAAATTAGATATGGTTTCAAAGTATTTTTTTAATGTATTATTAATAAGCACTTCTGTATGGTTAAGAATTGCAATGGTTCTTTCCACTTCAATCCTTACACCTGATAGTCCCCAATATCTGTTTTTACTCAGATCTCAGTGAAATGAGCTTAACTGAGTAATTTTTTCAAGGTATTGGAAATACTGTTCCTCAAAATCACTCTTTACTCCCTGAAAATATATTTGCAGTAGGTAAAACTATTGAAATGGATGCCCAGAAAAGTGGGTGACAATATTATATTCTACCATGCAGACATAGGTAAGACTAATTTTTTCCCTATCGAGGTTGATCTTTAAAAGAACAAGCTCAAATTCTTTTTTTTTTTAATTTAATTTTATTTATTTAGGCAGAGAGGCAGGCAGGGGCTGGGGGGAAGCAGGCTCCCTGGGAGCAGAGAGTCTGACATGGGGCTAGATGCCAGGACCGTGAGCCCATGACCCGAGGTGAAAGCAGAGGCTTTAACTGACTGAGCCACTCAGGCGCCCCACAAGCTCAAATTCTTAAAAACACATTCCTTCTCTAGAATCACGTAGGCTTACCTTTTCGGCATTTTCTGAATCGTAATTAGAATTACGCGTCACATCGTCTTACGAATTTATTATTTGGGAGTCATCAGTCCCACATGGTAATGTTCATGCTGGTGAAGGAGAGACCGTGAACATAGCAAAATTTCTGTCGTGTGCACTGTGTTAGAACCAAAAGCGTACCAAAGCTGAGCATGATGACAGGATCAAATAACATGACCTCTGGGGACTCTTCCAAACCAACAGTCTGTTATCTGTGGATACAGGAGCCTCCTGGAACTTTTGGGGGTCTTGTAATTTGCTTGCGTATCATTTTGGGGAAGAGATTTCCCTTTACCTAACCCCTCCCTGCTCCAGGACTGGCTGAGCACAGGGACCAGCGTGGTTGCTTTGGGGCCCAGAGGAAGGAAAGGGCTGCGTCCCTGGAGACCCCGCAAACCAGGGAGAGGGAAGAGCTGTGACAGATTCTACAGACACACTAAGTGGAAAATCTTCTAAGAACTTTTTAAAATTAGTTTAGCATACTTTCTTTGCCATCTCAGCAGTATCAGGATGCCACATCCCACACCTAGCTGTGTCTGATAGAATAGAGCGTGCCAGGATTTTTTTTTTTTAAGGATTCAGGGTATCAGTAGGATCATCCCTACTCCTGCTTATGCCAAGTCAGCCCAGTTTGTGTCTGCTTGTAACCCAGACCAGCAGTTCAGACATGCCAAAGACGACCACAAAATACTTGCAGATCTTGGTAGGAAAAAGAAGGAAAGAAATGGTAGAGTGGAGAAACTTGAAGTTACTTTCTCCAGTTAATGGGCAGTTAAGAAGTCCAAAAGTGAGGTGCTCGCAGGTAGGGGCACACAGTACTCCACTCCAGGGGGCTCCTAGGTGGTCTTTCTGGCTAGGATGCTGAGAAGGGATGCATGGGGACATATTGTTCTGGTCTATCTCCATGAGTCCAGTCACTCTGCTTCTTGACATGTCCCAGACCCCAGAGGGCCCCTGACCGCATTCCCACCCTCCCCTAACCTGTCTGCACTACTCTCTCCCTTCCTCTTTATTCTCTGCCCCTCCCTAAAGACAGAAAAGGCCCCTAGGAGCCTGTGCTGCCCTCTGGCAACAAGTCAGTGCTTGGGGACCAGCAGCAGGGCAGTAGTGGGGCACGTGTCCCCAGTAAAAACTGCTTCATTGGTAGCAAAATTGGATGTCTTCTCTAGGGATAGAGAGACGGAAGTGCCCAAAGAAGCACGTGCTGAAGCCCATCACCTGCCCCGGGGTGGGGTCAGGCTGAAACCAGCCAGCACAGGTTATCCAGGGCTGGGTGGGAGCATGGGCTCTGGGGTCAAAAGCCCTGGTTTTGAATACCAGCTCTCATTTACTAAGTATAGGACCTGGAGCAAATTACTTAACTTCTCTGAGCAAATATTTTCTCACCTACAAAAACAGATCAGCACAGCAATGTGAATATACAATGTGTATGTGAATACACTGGGGATCTAGACACTTATAAGTAATTAAGATGATACATTTTATGTCATGTGGTTATTTTTTCATCATAGTAAACAATGAGGATAATAAAAGGACCTACGTCACAGGTCACAGCATTGTGAGGGTTAACTGAGGTAGTGCATGCAAAGCACCTGGCACATAACACATGCTCACTAAACACTGGCTTCTCCTGCCGTTGTGGAGTCTGACCACCTGCATGCTTCCTGTGCTGGGACTGTAACCCTGGGTTGTGCGCTATGGCCCAAGAAGGTAGAACAGTCCCTGACATGGGAAAGCTGAGCCTCCTGCAGGAGCTTCAGGCTGTGTGTGGAAAGAGAAAGAACAGGGTGTGATGGAAAGAACTGTGGGAATCTTTAGCTAATCTTTAGCTAATCAATCTTGGGGCAATGGCAACATTTCTCTAGAACTTAGTTTCTAGAAAATGAGGCACTGAGTTACGGCAAGAATTGCT
Organism: Taxidea taxus jeffersonii; assembly: GCA_003697995.1. Classification (NCBI taxonomy): domain Eukaryota; kingdom Metazoa; phylum Chordata; class Mammalia; order Carnivora; family Mustelidae; genus Taxidea; species Taxidea taxus. The sequence continues at coordinate 91,307 of ML109992.1, read as the reverse complement.
CTGATGGGCACAGCCAGGAAGCAGCAGCAATTGGAGTAGAATCCACCTCTTTGGACTCTGCTCCTATGCAGCCCCCTTCCTGTTCCCAAGAAATTATCTGGAAGGGGGAAAGAGCCACTTAAGCTGGGCCTTGGGCTGAGGGGATGGAATGAGAACAATTGTGGGTTCATAGCATTGGGTTAATTAGGTCTAAAAATGACTGGTTGGGTCCAAATTGTGAAGGCCTTTGAATGCCAAACGAATGAGTTCATACTTCATCATGCGGAAAATGGGGAGACCTTGAAGTGGGGCATCGTGGGGCACCATGATGAATAAGGGCAATGTAAGAAAATGCATTTGGAGGAAGGGAGAGATGGAGGGAGACCAGAGGGGCAGCCACGGCCATCATCATTGCCACAGGATCACAGTGGCTGTGACCGCAGGGGCAGGCATGAAGAGACCGAGACAGATAAGGTCATCTAGAGGTGAACTAACACAACTGACAATGGGAGGTGAACAGTCAGACAGAAACAAAGGGTCCAAAAAAAGCCCAGAGGTTTCAGGTCTGAAGATCCAAGGGTACCAGATTATAAATTCTGTTGTCTTCTTATTCTCTTCCTTATCAGAAGCCTTCAACTTTTTATAATATGCTTGTGTTGAAATTTTAACAGCAAAAATAAAATATACTATAGAAATGATGAATAGCATCCTAAAAAGAAATTCTGAGTCAATGATAGGAGATCATTTAAACAACTTAGAAAGGAGAAAGTCAGACAAAGGATCAGCAGACCCGATGATGATGGTTATGTTTTTAAAAATTCATTCATTGTGCACAATAGTTAAGAGAGCAGACGTTTTCTCCTCTTCTATATGTATATCAAGAAAAATGTTAGGGGCTCCTGGGTGGCTCAGTCATTAAGTGTCTGCCTTCAGCTCAGGTCATGATCCCAGGGTCCTGGGATTGAGCCTCGCATCGAGCTCTGCTCATCGGGAAGCCTGCTTCCCCCTCTCTCATTCCCTCTGCTTCTCTTCCTCTCTCGCTGTGTGTGTGTCTCTCTGTCAAATAAATAAATTTAATTTAATTTAAAAAAAAGAAAAATGTTAGATTGCTACTCCAGAATGGTCTTAGGAACATATATTTTGGAGGTACTGGCCAGTTGTGAGGAGAGCACAGGTGTTCTAAGGTACCAGACCAAGTAGACGTAGCTAATTCACAGGAAAGAGCCCACCGTCAGTGGAGTGCCAGGAGCTCCCAATGAGTGAGTAACTCTGAGCCAAGAGAAAAGGGCAGGATTATTCATTCTGGAGACTCTAGGAGCTTCTGCGGGCTCTTGAGGAGGGCGTGGCCTGGTGCAAACTGGGGTTTAGGAACAGGAGCTGAGAAGGGCCCTGACAAGCCCTTACACACAGAGGACCAGCCCCACTGATACTGAAAACATAAAACTCCAGCCCCATCCTTGGTTAAGATTTGGGGAGGAAGAAGAAGGAGGGATTTATCTGCTGTTTTTGTTTGCAGAGTCTCTTGAGTCTGAGACCCTCCTTTAATCCATTCCTATATCCAGATTAAGCAAGGATTTTTCTCTGATGAACAGGGCTTTGCAGTCCACCTTTCCTGGAGAGATCAAGTGCAAAAACCCTCTAAAACCTGCCTTTCACCATCCTCTGTGAACGCATTAAGGAGCTAAAAGGAAAGCAAGATGTTTTATGATCCTTTTATTTTTTTTTCTACTAAATTTCAAAAAATATGCTTCTTGGGGATAGTACCATCTTTTAAGTCATCTCCTGTATTTAATAAAAATTATTGGAAAGGTACAGTTTTTGGTGATTTAGCCAAACTATCCATGTGCAGCTGCCTTCCCAGTGGTCCCTTGGTGCTGATGGAGCCTTGCATCCACCAGTCTACCCTTCCTGCATCTGGGGCTGTTCTCAGCCTGCAGACACCTTTTTGAAGGATGGTCAGCATCTATGGATTCCTCTCCACATGCTGTCTTAGCTGGTGGGTCTTCCCGGCACAATCTACAAATGGTAACACTGCCAGTGGTTCTCGACCTTGGCCACACATCAGAATCACCTGAGAGCCAAAGGTGTGAGGGGCCTTGGGTATGAGGACTATTAAAAGCACCGTAAGTGACTCTAATGTGTAGCCAAAATCAAGACGCCCTCCTCCTCCTCCTCCTCTTCCTCCAAGAAGATGTATAGACACTGCCCATCGATGTAATCTCTGACCTTCGATTCAAAAAATACTCAGTGAACAAGGCTGGACTGTTTGTGTTCAGCTCCTAGAGCTGGAGTCCCCGCTCTGGTGCCAGGTTGCCAGGGAACAGAAGGCAGGCAGATATAAAGTATCTCTGTGTCAGATTTGTATTGATCTGAGCATCCATGAAGGTAAAAACCTGGTCGTCGGCACCCATGGCTCATTCTTTCTGCTCTTTCTCCCTATTAAGAGCAGACATCACACCACTGACTAATACTCCTATTTGCCAGCATGGTAGTTTCCTGGAGAGAGAAAGTGTCTGCGTAAGCCTTCAGCATCCCATTATGGAGTAAAGATATTTCAGGCAAAGAGTCAGGTGGGAAAATACCTTGGAGGTTGGGGTGGGGGTGGGGCTTCTCTTGTGCTCTTTGCAATTAAGCCTGGCCTAGAAACAGATAAACCCGCTTTACTTCTTTTAATAAAGGTTCTCATCCTCCTGTGTGCATGAGAATCAACAGTCCCTAGAAGTTTGTAAAATGCAGATTGCTGGGCCCACCTGGGATTTTTATTTCATTCAGATGGCTTAGCAATCTGAATTTTTGTTTTTAATTTAATTTTTTGGCAAGCACAGTACTTTTACTTGTACTAAACTTAGTGTTGATTAAAATGCTCTCTTTTTACCCTTGAATACAGCTCAGTATATGGAAGCATTTGTTAGTACTAAAGGCACCCTAAGAACCCAAAATAATTCATCTTTTTGCAAAGGTATTTTTGTAGGTTAGAGATCAAAATGCCACCCATGTCAGGGCACATAAATACCCCGTTTTATGCAGAACTGTGATTAGTGGGTGAGTCCCACCTGTTGGTACCAATCAGCCATGCCAGGCTGAGGGGGTGTTCTCAGCCAACCCACCCTTCCCCCCAAAACACAAAACGACAACAATAACAGAGACACCCCATAACCAAACCCAATCCTGGAGCACCTTTGGGCCTTGAGATCAACCCCAATGGGAAGGCTCCCCCTTCTCCTCTCTAGCACATATTGCTGAAAGGAGTTTTGTTCTTGGTCTAAACCAGTCCCTGGGGTCTTCTGCAACAAGAACCGCTACAATGAACTGAAAAGTCCTGATGAACTGAAACAGCCTGTGTGGGCAAGCACTTTACACTCATCTGTTCTCTTCATAGCAACCCTGTGAGGGAAATATCTTCATTTTACAGTGCTAGTGTTGGGTAGTCTTCAGGCCATCCTGAAGGTTCCTTCAAACCCAGATTTGAAGGAACAGGCAGGAAGTGGAGAGGGACTCTCTCCTGCCCCTTGGGCCCAACCCCCTAATCCAAGGCCCCCAGAAACAAGGCCTCCAGCAGATCTTCTTGATCCACACTCTTGATCTGGTCTGCTCAGGTCAGGTCTGGTCTTCTCTCTCCCCTCCCTCAAGTATAGGGGTCCTGACATTTCACTGCTCCCTCTCATACCCACTCAGATCGGAGTTTCAGCTCATTAAAAGCCCCTCTGTTTGCAGGGGGAGGAAGGGTACAGGTAAAGACTGGGTGGCTAAGCAGACAAAGCCTCAAGATCATGCTCACTTACGAAAATGTTTGAGATACAAGTGGAAAATGCAGATTATGAAATGTCAGGTATGATCTTAATTATGTGTAGTAAAACATTGGAAGACTGTTTAATTAAATATTAATAGCAGAGGCTGGAATTAAGAGTGACATTTTAAGTATTATTTCCAAATTTTGATACAATGAACACCTGTGACGTTGTAGCCACCATGATAGTGTCATACAAAAATAGTTTCACTGCCCTGAAAATCCCCTGTTCCGCTTATTCATCTTTCCCTTCCTCCTCCCAAACTCATGACAGCAATTGATCTTTCTACTCTTTCCATAGTTTTGCCTTTTCCAGATTCCACTTGGAATCATACAGTATGTAGCCCTTTCAGCCTTTCAGGATTGATTCACTTAGCATATATTACATTTTTTAAAATCAGAAATAAAGTTACAAAACTAAAAACTCTACAACCTGTGTGACCAGCTACTACTTACTTACCTGGGACTCCAAACAAAAAAAAGGTCACATTCCTTTTCACCTATCCCACTTTTACCGGATTTCCTGCCACTGGCATTCTGAGAGTCCCAGGGCTGCTTATACATCTCACACTGCCCCATCCTGGCTCTAGCTTGTCTCCAGATCCATGAAGCCATCTTCCTGGAGCCATTTCCCCTAACTCCTCCCACTCTTCCCCCACTACTCCCTCCTCCACCCCAAACTGTGGTGCAGCTGGCATCCTCCAGCCTCCATGTGGATTTCTGAGGCTCTTTCCACCTCCGGCCACAGACCCTTTCCTCATTTCCGCACAACTCAGCAGACTTACTAACATGTAGTAAGTCTCTGCTGAAATTTGGGGAATAACAGAAGGGAAGCACAACACAGAGAATGATTTATATTTGTTACTAGACGGCTTCTCTCAGCATCCTGGATCTTTCTTTAAGTCTTCCAAGCTTTGCTCTCAGCCATAGACCTTTCAAAGAGCCAGCCCACCTCTAGACTGTAGAAATCCTTCTAGAGGTCGACCTGTGGAGGGACCAACAACCAGAAGGCCCCAGGAAGATGGGAAACATCCAGGTAGCAAAGTCCAAGTCTTGCCCACCACCTGTTCATCTTTCTCACTTCCTGTCCTAGAGAAGAGTCTTTTCAGACTGAGTGACAGCCCATTTCCCACAGATAGGGATATGGTCATGTCTTAGTCCCAGCGTCACCAAATGGTCCTGACCTTTTTCCATTGTTGCAAAAGGAGGCGGGGGTGGGTCACCCTTCACCCTTCACCACCACCCCCACCCTTCATCACCACTCTGCTGCTTCAGCATACTGTGGCTCAAGAAAGCACATGAGTCTGAAATGAACAAAAATATACAGGCAGAGGGTAGTCTAAATCCACACGGAGGAAACTCAAGAGACCCACAAAGGAGGGACAGCCCAGGAAAACCAACGTCCCAGCGAGGTTGTTGAACTGACCGCTCAGTTTCACTGTCTAGAACTTTGGGATTCTGGAGGACTTGAGTTTTCCCAAAGCATCAATTTGCGTAACTCAGGGGCAACTGAAAGGCCCACAGCACAAAAAGGCATGGAGGGTGGTTTTCTGACCAGTGAAGTCTGCCCTAGGCAAATGGTTGGAAATGCAAATTATCCGACCCACTCTGGACCACCCAATCAGAACATCTGGGAGTGGGGCCCACCTTCTGCCTTTCAATAGCCCTTGGGTAGGTGCAGTTGAAGGTGAGAAGGGCCTTCTTTGAAGGCAAAAAAAACAGCTGGTAACTTTCAAACAATTGTTTGTCCAACTCAGAACATGGGAGACCTAAATCTTTTAAGATCCAGGCTTAGCCTGGGGCATGGTACTTTAGGGTGTTGTTAAAAGCTAAGTTTGTTGACATTAATTCAAAAGCTTCAAAAAAAATTTAAATCCGTGACAAAGTAGTGAATTTATAATTTTATTTGGTTTCTATGAGTAATAATAATTATAATTATTTGTGTAATCTGCTCACCATTTTAAAATGCTAAAATGCCATGCTGCTTAAAAATATGTATTAAGGTCTTTTTTTTAAGGTTTTATTTAAATTCAAGTGAGTTCTAGTTCTGATTTAAATCAGAATTTACTGATTCATCAGTTGCATATAACACCCAGTGCTCATCCCATCAAGTGTCCTTCTTAATGCCCAACACCCAGTTACCCCACCCCCCATCCACCTCCCCTCCAGCAACCCTCAGTTTGTTCCCTATAGTTTAAAGTCTCTTATGATTTGCCTCCCTTATTTTATTCTTCCTTCCCTTCCCTTATGATCATCTGCTTTGTTTCTTAATTCCATGTATGAGTGAAATCATATGGTGTCTTTCTCTGACCAGCTTACTTCACTTAGCATAATACCCTCTAGTTCCATTCACATCATTGCAAATGGCAAGATTTCATTCTTTTAGATGGCTGAGTAATATTCCATTATATATATATATATATATATATATATATATATATATATATACACACCATATCTTCTTTATTCATTCATCTGGGTTTTTTTTTTAAGATTTTATTTATTTATTTGACAGAGATCACAAGTAGGTGGAGAGGCAGGCAGAGAGAGAGAGGAAGAAGCAGGCTCCCCGCTGAGCAGAGAGCCCAATGTGGAGCTTGATCCCAGGACCCCGGGATCATGACCTGAGCCGAAGGCAGAGGCTTTAACCCACCGAGCCACCCAGGCACCCCATCCATATTCATTCATCTGTTTATGAACATCTGGGCTCTTTCCATAGTTAGCTATTGTGGACATTGCTGCTGTAATCATTGGGGTGCACGTGTGTTCCTTTGAATTACTGTGTTTATATCCTCTGGATAAATACCTAATAGTGCGGTTGCTGGGTCATAGGGTAGCTCTATTTTTGACTTTTTGAGAAACCTCCAAACTGTCTTCCAGAGTGGCTGCACCAGCCTGCATTCCCACCAACAGTGTAGGAGGGTTCCCCTTTTCCCACATCCTCGACAACATTTGATGTTTCCTGAGATGTTAATTTTAGCCATTCTGACTGGTGTGAGGTGATATCTCATTGTGATTTTGATTTGTATTTCTCTGATAATGAGTGATGTTGAGCATTTTTTCATGTGTCTGTTGGCCATTTGTATGTTTTCTTTGGAAAAATGTGTGTTCATGTCTTCTGCTCATTTCTTGACTGGATTATTTATTTTGGGGGTCTTGAATTTGATAAATTCTTTATAGATTTTAGATATTAGTCCTTTATCTGATATGTCATTTGCAAATACCTTCTCCCATTCCATGGGTTGCCTGTTAGTTTTGTTGATTGTTTCCTTTGCTCTGCAGAAGCTTTTTATCTTGATGAAGTCCCAATAGTTCATTTTTGCTTTTGTTTCTTTTGCCGTTGGAGATGTGTCTAGTAAGAAGTTGCTGTGGCTGAGGTCAAAGAGGTTGCTGCCTGTGTTCTCCTCTAAGATTTTGATGGATTACTGTCTCACATTTAGGTCTTTCATCCATTTTGACTTTTTTTTGTGTGTATGATGTGAGAAAGTGGTCCAGTTTCATTCTTCTACATGTGGCTGTCCAGTATTCCCAACACCGTTTGTTGAAGAGACTGTCTTTTTTCCATTGGATATTCTTTCCTGTTTTGTTGAAGATTAGTTATTCGTATAGTTATGGGTCCATTTCTGGGTTCTATGTGTCTGTTTTTGTGCTAGTACCATACCATCTTGATGATTACAGCTTTGTCATACAGCTTGGAGTCCAGAATTGTAAGGCCTCCTGCTTTGCTTTTCTTCAATTTTCCTTTGGCTATTCAGGGTCTTTTCTGGTTCCATACAAATTTTAGAATTGTTTGTTCTAGCTCTGTGAAAAATGCTAATGGTATTTCAGTAGGGATTGCCATATTAGCATCTTCTTAAAACATATATTAGATACGTTTTGTTCATTTTATTTTGTTACGTGAACATGGCTGTGTCTTCACAATTTTAAAAATTAAATTGTGACCTTATTCTGCCATCTATGAAAGGATATCTCTTAAAGGACTATTCAAAAAGAAGTTGCTTTATGCTTATTTTCACCTACACCTGACTTATCACAGTGAGACAGCTGGTATTTAAATCTGGGAACAGTCCAGCTGTATATTCCTTTCGCATATGCTTTATGTTGTAGTAGAGCAAAAAAGTGCTCCAAGGTGGGACAGTTGATGCCAGAGAGGAGGAAAGCTGTGCATCACACAGTGTGTGAATAGTTGATAAAATGAAATGAGAGTATCATCAATCTTAGTTTGGGGGACACTGTGTTTTTCCAGGTGACAGAGCTGGGTGGCTATAACTGAGCAGTCCGTGGACATAAGAATTTGTTTGAACAAGAGGCAGAGGGAAAAGAAAAATTTTGCATACAAAGTGTATAGTTTATGAACCAATTCAACAATGTGCCATAATTACATATTATAATTATAATTATTTTAATAACCTATAATGGAAAGAAATTAGGAAAGGCCAAGAAGCATCAAATACCAAGTTGAGCAAATGACAAAATTACACCAGACTCTTTTGCAACAGTTTACATCTGTTTATCTCCACTTGCAGCAAAACTGCTTATACAGATCAGCCCCGGGCTCCCCCTTACTCTGTGTCTGGTTCTTGACAAACTTCAGAGGGCATCCTTTACACTGGCTCATTTTGTCCTTGAACCTGGTTAAGGATTAATTCAGCCTGAAGGTGTTCTGTTCAGTTACAGTCAGCTTATAGCCAGAGTCGCCGTCTGCTCTGCCCTGGAAATTATTAAATTGCCTCCCAGTCAAACCATTCCAACTCCTCTCTCTCAGTCTCTCCTTCTCTCCATGCCCAGCCCTCTTATCTTCCATTTTCCCTCATTCCTCTGTCTCAGAGATTGCCTAGAGTTCTGCAGGAAAAGGAGACAGGAGTTTGGCGTAGGATGTATGTGAACAAACTCTAGAATCCTGTGGCGTTCTGAGGCAACTCAGAGGTCCAGCTCTAGGGAGCCTCCGTGTGTCTCAGATGGGCAGGCGGTCCCCCTTCTCCCTCATCCATTCTTTCCTCTCTGCTGCTGAGCTTGGGGCTTTGCTGAGTTATCACAGGAATGGAATTAGTGAGCACAGCCTTTCTAACTGGGGATACAAAATGTGGTCTCATTTCCTTTGTTATCCAAATGACCATTTGGCACTGACATCTTCCCACATCCCAACCTGGGCCCCTCAGTGGGTCCCCCAGTTTTGTAGGCAATTCCCCAAGATGCAGCCTAAAGTCCTGAAAGAAGTTTCTCTTATCCTTCTACCCAACCCTCCAGCCTGTCTTCCCTCTGTGCTTTGCTCTTCCAAGTCAATGGAACACACCTTTCCCCACAGCCCGGCTGAGGCCATGGTGCAATGACCAACCGGATACCACTGAACATTCGGCAGGCAGTGGAGAGGAATTCTCTCATCGCAAATGGCTAGCGATGGTGGCGGTTAGGGCTCTTCTCAGAGCTGGAGCCCAAACCCAGCAAATCAGGTTCCAGCCAACATGCCACTCTTGTATCCCTCCCCCACCTGCCCACCAATGAATATCCCTCAGGTTTTTCTGTGCTCTTCAGGATTAGCTCCTGTCATTTGACCTGGAAGGGGTGGGAGCTCCCCAGAATCCCCAGGGCAAGTTCCCATTCTTTATTTGAGAATCTTCCTTTCCCCAGAATGGTTGAGGGTGAGTAAATCTCACCCCACCCCTTGGTGCCCAGTGCCTCTCAGTAAACAATACAGCGGATCATCAGCCTTGAAGGGTCTTATATTAACACTTAGCAGTGGACATCAACAGGCAGGCCAGGCAGAGCTTCTCCAGGAAGCTTCCGCTCATGCTCTAAACTGCTCCACCCACACTTTGCAACAAACGCGTCCTCAATCCATGCAGAACCAGAGAATATTCCTCCAGATTCCCCCCTAGTCAACAGGGTTTCATAGACCTCCACCAAGCTTAATTGTGCCCAGTCTTCATATTACCTATAACACAATGCCTAGCTCCCAGAGTCAGAGAGATCTGTGATCAGGTTTATGGGAAATCACAATTTTCTCCAAGAAAAATGGCTATGTGCAAAATTTACATTTTTAACTATAAGGCCCAGTCAAATGGTTTCTTCAGAACAAAGGAAAGGCTTGCCTGAAAAGTGACTTCAACTGTCTTACTCTTTGAGGACAGAACTGTGTGCAATTATATATACATAATTTGTATATATATATAAATAAGAAATATATATTTTATATATTTATATACATCATTATTTATATATAATATAAAATATAAATGTTTTTGTACATAATGTATGAACATATTTTTACATGTAAATATATTTAAATATAAGTAATACATTTATATATTGTTATTATGAAGAAAAAAAACCATGGCCCTATACTCTGACCCTGTTAATAATTTTTCTACATATGTATATAAAACAGATAATAGAAATTATATCTGCACAAGCTATGAACATTCAAATAATATAGAAAAATCTTCATTATAAAAAGAAAGTCTCTTTTTTACAAAATGGAAGCCCCCATCCCCAGTCAAGCCTTTAGCTTTCACTCCACAGTTGATACACACCCAGCTCTGAGGACATGTAGAGCCTGAAATCTATTCCTTGACTGTTTGCCAGGCTGTGCGCCCTGCCACTGCGCAGGTGTCCACCCAGAAGAAAGGGGTACCTTTTCTTAATTCGTATGAGAACACTCTATTGCCTTTAAAAACAGCCTTTGAATAACTGTTTGCATATCCCTCTAAAAAGCTACACATGTACTGGCTCATAGGAATGTACGTGTCCTTTCTCATCCCAAAGAAAAAATATGTGGTCCACACATTGTTCTGAACTTCGCTTCCTTTCTTCCTTTTTTTCTTTTTTCTCCTTCACCATTTTTTTAAATAATATGTGTTGGAGATTTCTATGTGTCAGTAATACAGGTATGTATTTCTTTTTTTTTTTTTAAGGGTCTATGGCATTCCATTGTATGGCTTTATCAAAGTCTCTATAACTAGTTCCCTTTTAATGATTGATGGTCATTTAGGTTGTTTCCAGGTTTTTTAGTGGGGAGGCAGGAAGCGTTAGGGCTATTACGCAAAATGCTTATATGTACATAATGGTATGGTTTTATGACCATGTTTATAATGGCAAATTCCTAGCAGCAGAATTTCTGGGTCAAAAGGCATGGAGATTTTAAAATTTAATAGATATTGATTGTAACAATGTGCATTCCCAAGAATATCTGTATTTTTGTACCCCCATCTACCCAGGGTATTACCAAGTTACATTCTGCCAGTCTGATGAGCCAAACATATCGCATTGTTGTTTCAATTTTTATTTCTTTAGATATAAGTAATGTTAAATATCTTTTTATTAGTCTGTTAGCCACTCACCCTTTTCTGTTAGCCATGTGTTTGCATCTTTTGCCCATTTCCTGTTGAATTATTAGTAATATTTTGCGGAGTCATAAGATTTGTCAATCAGAACATGAGTCATTATTATTATTGTGTCGCAAATATTTCTTCCAGCACGTCATTTATCTTTTGATCTTGTGCATATTATTTTTTGTTCTACAGAGTTTCCAAATGTACATGCAGTCAGATTCATTAATCATTTTCTTTATGGCTTCTGTGTATGTACAACTTTTTTTGTGACAGTTTTTCCAGATTCTACCTAGTAAAGTTAACCAAAAATAAATCTTGGACCTGATTTCAGCCCACGTGCCCAAGGTCACTCCATCTTGCAATGTGAATGGTCTAAGGATAATCAGTGGTGAACAGTGAGGTTTATCAGAGGGCTTTGCCTCATGTGTGTCCTCAGAATAGACAGATCTGAAAATCAAAATGTCTCTTCAGAGCCTGAGCCTGGCCCAGACATCCAATAGACAGGGACAGGGCCAGGGGTAGGGATATGCCCAATGACCATGTTCCTTATAGAATACTTTCCCTCAGACAAACCATAAGTCATTCTTTTTTTTTTTTTTAAGATTTTATTTATTTATTTGACAGAGAGATCACAAGCAGGCAGAGAGGCAGGCAGAGAGAGAGGAGGAAGCAGGCTTCCGGCTGAGCAGAGAGCCCGATGCGGGGCTCGATCCCAGGACCCTGGGATCATGACCTGAGCCGAAGGCAGAGGCTTTAACCCACTGAGCCACCCAGGCGCCCCCCATAAGTCACTCTTAATCTCACAAAACAAACTGAGGGCTGCTGGGGGGAGGAGAGGTATGGAGAGGGTGGCTGGGTTATGGACACTGGGGAGGGTATGTGCTATGGTAAGTGCTGTGAAATGTGTAAGCCTGATGATGATTCAGAGACCTGTACCCCTGGGGCAAGTAATACATTATATGTCAATATAAATAATTAATAAAAAAAGAATACTTTCCCTTTACTCAAGTAGCAAACAGCCAATTTGATTAAATATAATGCAGTTCCCACTGTTTGGGGGGTTTATTATAGGTCTTTAGCTCTCTTTTTGTATTCAAGGATAGAAGACTTTTTTAAATTGACCTACTTATAAGTATTTTATGTTTAATTTTGCTTCTTGCAGGCAGCTTCAAAAGATGGTCCACGATATCAAGAACAATGAAGGTGGAATAATGAACAAAATCAAAAAGTAAGTTAAACTCCATAGCACTATATAAGCACTCATTTATATAAATCACACATTATTCCAGCCTGTGCTAGGTGGAAGAGAACAAAGTTCTCAGTTACTCAAGTGAGGAGTTGCAGCCTCTTTAGCATGTAACCCTTTCTTACTCATGGCAAGAGTCCATGGTGGTAAGATCCATCTTCAGGAAACATGGCAAAGGAATGGGGTGATCCTCAGGGAACTTTGCTTTTCCCTCTCACTGCAGTAAAAGTGAGCTGCCCCCCTCAAAGTGCCAGCAAATGTCAACAAAGATGTTTCTAGAAACAGGACAATCAGCTTCTATAACTATTTAGTTAAAGTCCACTAGGACACGCTTGGAGAAATCCAAAAGAAAAGTTCTAAGAACACAATCCTAGCATTTTTAGGATGCCATACCTGTTTTCCAGATTTCAATTTTTGCTTTTTCAATTATAGCCTTAAAATTGTGTTTTTAATTGGCACTTAGAGAGGGAAAGCTAGAATTTCAAATCTTCCCGCACATCAAAAACTCTTAAGCTTTTTTAAAAAAAAAGAGAGATAAAAATTGTGCATACCTGTATTTGCCACTCAAAATCTAAGTTAAGAGGAAAGAGGAAATAGTATCCCATTAAGTTTTTCTTTAAGTTCTTTTATTCAGAAAATGAAAGTAGTAGTAGATTCACCAGGAAAAAAAATCAGAGAGTTCAGAATTGCATGAAGTAAAAATCTCCCACTTCTCCACATCCCCACCTCAACCAACTCCAAGGAAACAGACATTGTCATGAATGAGTCTGGTATATATATCTGTATATATGTGATATATGTGATATAGTACATGCCTGTACACACATACATTTTCATCATGAATGGCATCATACTTCATAAACCATTCTACCAACTTGATTTTGCTTAGTGGTTTTACTTAATGCTAGATCATGGACATCTTTGATAGTATGTAAAAATAAGGCATATTCCATTTTGAGCAGCTGATTAATAGTCTGCTATAAATGTATTACCATTCATTTAACCAGCTATGCATCAGTGAACACTTTTTAAAGAGAAGGAGATGTGGGAGTTTAAACTGGCATATTCTTGGGGGAGCAATTTGATAAGATTACTAAAAATTTTGTGGCCATTTCTTTCAGCTTAACTGTCATAAGTAACATTTCAATAAATAATTTTTACAGATTTTGAATGTACCAGAAAGCTAAATTCCTAAAGTGAAATTTAGAAATGGAAGAATTTGTGCCCTTGAAATTTTTATTGATATTACCAAATTGCTTGCCAAAAATCTTATACCATTAATAGTGTATAAAATTTCATCTTCCTATGCCTTCAGAATAAAGTGTCTTCATTCTTTTTGGTCTTTGTTAAACTTGAAAGTAAGAAATCATGTCTTATGGTGTTTTTAGACTATAAAATGCAAATCAATCTCAATATGTGTAAGTCATTATCATAAAATAGTTAAAATGGTCTTTTGCTTGTGGGGCATCTACTAGAGGAGAATTTGTCCTCATGTTCTGTCCTGTGGTGGAAAGAGGTGTGTGATTATTCTCATTTAATATTTCTGACACATGCAAAATCTCATTGAAATGAGAGAACCCTGCTAGTCATTGTTTTAATCTCTAGGGATTCTAGATTAATTATCCTACAATTGTCAGTTTTACAATACACCAGTTTTCTCAATAATATGAAGCCACTGTGTAAAATGTCTCTCTCTTCCCTGGTCAGGCATACTCACAGTAGCCGTGGAGCTCAAAGTTTTTCAGACAGTTCCTATTTCATTATGCTCATTGTTCCCAAAATGCACTTTAACTTGAAAAACCATGTTTCCTCTCAGCTTGGAAAATATGGCTGCCATAGTCGTTACCGTGGGTGAAGTCAGTGGCTCTTTGGTTCTGAGTGACCTACTGTTACGCTCTTGCTCGTTGCCAGGCAACAGGTGCTACCTTGAAAGGAGGAAGCACGGTTGAACACACTGGTTTCCTAACACAAGACCGTGACAGAGTTGTCACTGGTCCATGGCCAAATGAGAAAATAAGGACCTTGAAGCATTGGGGGTTGGCATGCAGCTGCCGGCTGCTAAGTAAGACCCAAATCACAGCTTTTATTCCTGGTTGGTGTTCAGTGACCACCAGCCCCTTCCCGAGTCTGTTCTTTATCCCGAGATGATAACATTTGGGGTATTAAAATACCTTTTCTTTTCTCTTATGAAATAGTAGCAATAATGGGTAATGGTTGGTTCGTGCTTTTTGAAATTTTACTGGTCCAAGTACAGACCCAGCACTGTGATTCCTTGTTTGTTTTTGTGCTCCCCTCCCCCCACCATAACACCGTGGCTAATCTTTCTATCTGGACCTCATCAGAAGTCTAATGATAATATCTCCCCAGCTCACGCTTGCTTGCTGTGAGAACTGAATGAAATAATCGACCTGAGAACCTTTGGGGAAACAAAAAGCAAAATTTCTATGCAAGTATAAATATTGTTATTTTTACAACATTACAATTATCGTTTGTCAGGCTAATTTTTCATAATCAGATGTGAATTTCTATACTGATTTTTTTCCACAAGAAATGAAATATGTTTTGCATGTAATGGTTAACCTATGCCCTGCTTCTAAAAAAGGATGTGATGTTTTAGTAAATAAAGGCTACTGGATATAGGTTTTATTTATATATACTTTAAATTTCATTAAGCAAATCATCCTTAAATAAAATGGGCAACTATTATTAAGAATAACAATTTACTAGAAAACGTAGCTATTTCAAATAATAGAATGGGAGGTGTTGTCAGAACTTTAGTAAGCCTAAAAATTGGGATACAATTTTTTGATACATTTTTAAAATGTAATTTTAATTTTCTTCTTTTGGTGATGGGGGAAGGATTGTGAATATTCAAACATTTTATATATGCATAAAGATACTAAAGTAGTTTTGAGAGTGCTTGAAACAGTTCAAAATCTAAATAAGCTGAATATCATAATCTCCAACCTGGAGACCCTCACTACTCATTTATTTGGTACTTTTCAGTAGTGCCAATATAATCTCAGTCCAACCTACAACCCAAGTGCTCTGTTACAGCTAATATTTTTCTTGATATTTAAAGCATTTATTAAGTTATTTATTCAGATAGAGTCTATCTTCTCTTATCGCCCTATCAACCAATCAACATTTCTCTTCCTTGAACCTCTGAACTCTGTGCTTGCTTGTATTCTGACCTCTCTTCCACCACTGGACTTCACCTTTGCTGAGTGACAGCCCCATTACACACTGGAGAGATGAGGGAGGTGGGAGACCTCTGGTTAATGGCTTCACTCCATTTACAATACATTTATTCTTTCAATGAGATGGGTCCAAAAGAAGCCAATATCCTATTACTTATCTGTCTGTTACCTCTATATCTGTTTCTATTTGGGGCCTTGACAACAGTCTTCCTGACAACAGTGTCCTGACCATTTGTCTATGGTTGTTATCTATAGGCTGAAAGTCAAAGCACCTCCAAGTGTTCCTCAAAGAGATTATGCCTCAGGTAAGAGTATTTCTAAAATACTTGGACTCTTGACTAATTTCATGTTCATATTTACTTCCTGAAAAGGGAACTATGTTCTACTCATTTGAAAATAAGAGTACCCTTCCTAATTTTAAGAATGCCCAAATCTATTAGGCATTTGACTATAGTGGAGCTGTAGTATTCCATCCATCCATCCATCCATCCACTCATCTATTTATCAAACATTTATTAAGTATCTTCCATGTGCCGGGCAAATACACGGTTTTAGGTAGAGACACAGCGCTAAACAGGACAGATATAGTCTCCACACTCACAGTGTTTATAGTGAAGAAAAAAAGATACAATGGTACAAAAGCAATTAGAGTTCAGGGTGATGGGGAAGCACAAAGTTCTATGAAAGTCCATACAGCAATGTCTTATCTAATCTGAGGTGAAGGGTGTGGAGGAAGTGGGGAAGGGAAGGCTTCCTGGATAGAGAATTATGAAAATGGGTACTTGAAGGTCACTGGGGGTTGGGATGGGGGGAGGATAATCTATTGATGGTGCAGGGTTACTCAGTCCTCTCTGACATCCCTGCTACCCAGTCCAAGCAGGATCAATTTTGTCAGCGGAGGGTAGTCTTGAGATTGGTGGTGTTTATGGCAGTGGTGAGCAAAATAAATTATCCAACATACTGCCCTTTTCTAGAAGAAATGCCTTGGGAAAATAGGCCTAAAATCTCTTTCTACTGGCTTAAATATAAAGATTTTGGGACATGGACAGACCTATAGAGCCCTTAATGAAAACCACAGGTCTGCAGACATCAATGAAGTGTCTTCCTCTACCCCTGACAGCTAAAACCAAATCACAACCTTAAAGGATGCTTGCTGGTTTGTTTATTTTCTGTCGCTGATCAAGATAGCAATAAATCAGATAGTTGAGTTCCTCTTAGTCACTAATTAAATCTTATCACACTAAGAAATACAGACCAACATGTCAAATCTAGTGACTAACCTGTTGGACTACTTTCCAGAAGTTGCTAGGTTACAGAGCACTTATTGACCTCACCTTGCCAGTCACCAAGTCTCAACAGTTGACCAGGAGACTCCTTTGCAATGAAAATAAATAAATAAATAAATAAATAAAATGAAGACCCTGTCCTGATCTTTAAAATCTACCTGATCAAAAGCCAAGGAGGGGAAAAACCTCAAGCGAGCTGCTTAGTTAACAAAAGAGAAGAAATTCATCCTTCTCTCCCAAGTTCCAAAAAAGAAGAGAAAGCAGACAACATCTGCTAAGTACCCTGAGTTTTGATAGGAAAATTATGGAATCATGGAATCCCAGGGCTAAAAGCCCCAGAGGTTCAGCAGCCTGACCTCCAACCCAGCACTTACCCCTGCCCCCTACCCCACCACACACCACAAATGAAACCCACATTCTGTTTGGACATTTCCTGTGATGACTTCCCAAGCCCCTCTGGTCCTGTCAAGGACAGCCCTGGCAGGACAGAGATGCAGTCCATTTCCTGGTAGCTTCCTAAGTCTGTCCTCATGGCCTCGCAGCACAAGTTTTTAAACATTCAAGAAAGCAGAGATCAAGTTGTTCTGTGCAACTCCAAGGATAAAATTAAGAAATTAGGTCATTTGAATAGTTTCTTCTCTGGAATCAATATCTCCAGATGCTTCTGCTGTTTCACACGTTCTTTGATTCCTTTGACAAATATGACACAGTACGTCCTGTGTGACACTCACTCTACTAGACACGGAGTGGGGAACAAAATATAGCCCCTGACCTTCAGGTGCTTCATGACTAGTTCGGGATCCAATAATAAATGAGGATGCTGACAGGTCACTAGTTGCCTGAGGTCCCACTGTTGTGGAGGAAAAGCCCCACCAGCCGTTCCACACCCCTCAGAACTGAGTCAGTGGCCAGAACAGAACAAGGCCTCTCTCCTTGGACCCTGGGGCCCTACTACCCAGGGGTGGTTGAAAAAAGCCCAGGGAATGCATAGCAAACCTCCGTCCACTAACAAAGTGAGCTGTAACACTGCTTTGCCCTTGCCCTTGTGTCCTCACAGAAGCCAGCATTCACTTGGTTTTTTTTTGTCTCCCTGTCTCCACTCTGATTGGTGGTTCCAGCAAGGCTGACACGGGGAGAGCGGCATTCACCATCAGCCCCACCTCATGGAACTAAGACTAGAGGAATGAAACTTGGACTTGAAGGTATTGGAAAGCCTGGCAAGTCCTTAAAGACCACGCACCCCTGGCCTCTCGTGTGAGGGCTAAGTGGAGACCAGACAGGCTAAGGGGCTGCCCAAGGTCATACGGCCAGGTGACATAGACATGTATGTCTATATGGCCGGTCATACAGACAGGCCACGGGGCTGCCCAAGGTCATACAGCCAAGCCAGGACTCCACCCCCGCCCCCCGCCATTAACAGGGCTCTGAGAAGGGATGAGGGGACACTCAGACAAAGGGACTTTTTAAGATGTGAAGTATTTAGATGCAAATCCCCTCTCCTAGCCAGCTCAGATCTACTCCCCAAGGGGTCACATCCCTTTCTCCTCTTGGGGCACCCAGGGAGACTGTCCATGGGCTGCCTCCCCTATGGCCTCTGTAGTTCTGCTTTCTCTTCCTCCCCTGCATCTGCCTCTACCACCTCTACCAGTCTCCTTCCTTCTTTCCTTCCCGCATCGCACTGCACCCATCCCACTGCTTCCCCACATCCTTCCACCAGCTCGGTAAGAGGAGAAGCTGGTAGGCTTAGTGGCCCAGAGCATGGCCTCCAGAGCTGAATCGGGACCACAACTGTGTGTGTGTCAGACACACAGCACGGAGGGTGCCCCACAATGTCCAGGGTCTCTGGTGCTGCTTGTGACCCAGAACAGAAAGGCTCCATGCCCACCTTTGCCTTCACCGCTTCACTCAAGCTCTCACCATTGACTCTTTGACTGCCTTTCCAGCCATCCCTTCCCATTCCCAAGCCACCCAGTCTGATTTGGCCTTTGTCTCTTCATGCCTGAACTGTTCATACAACCACCCTCATGGACCTTCCTGCCTCCAGCTTGTCACTGGGACTTACAGTGGCCTCTGTGGCTGGAGCGCCCCTTGGCTGGCAACAACCTGGCTTTGTTTTCTCCTCAGTGCCTTATGGCTATGCCTTATGGCTACCCCTTCCAACCATCAGTTAAGCCCTGCTTCTGGGGCTGACACACGGGCCCTAGCCTTTGGGGGGTGGAAGGAGGATGCCCTCCTTCATCTTCATTCTCTCATTCAGGTCCTGGCCATCCTTTAAGGCCTGGCTCAATCCCACCTTTACCACACAGCCTCATGCAACCGCTCAGCCTTTGCTGAGTGCACCGTTCACAGAACTTTCCCAGCACCTGTCCATGATTCCAGGCATTGAGACATTTGTCAGGAAAGCCTAAGCTGCCCTGGATTGTCCTCAGTGTGATACACGGCTGTTCTTTTAGAATCCAGGTCTATTACCTCCATGGCTGGGTGAGATCTTGGACTTTGGGGTCCTCTAGCCTCAGTTAGAATCCGAGCTTTGTCCCCTAAACTCTGTGAACCTAGAAACGTTTTATAACTTCCCTTGGAAGATTGGAGATGAGAGTGCTGATCTCTCCTTCAGGCTCTTATTAAAATAGATTAATAGTGACCAGCAGCATCCATGGAGCTCTTACTCAATGGGTGGATGTCAGACGCTTTCTCACTTTCCCTGGGCTATTTCATTTCATTCTGACGAAGCCCTATGACACAGGCTGTACTTATCCTATCCATTTCAGTGGTGAGAAAACAGATGCCCAGAGGTTAAGCAATTTGCCTGTTCATGCTGCTAGCAAGTGGCAGAATCAGGATTTTGATTGGCAGCCTGACCCCAGAGCCCAAGCTCCAAACCCTGGAGTGGACACTGAAGCGGGGCTACTGTGGCATTCCCATGTGCCTCACAGTGCCAGCTGCTGGGCCCACAGGCTCGGGGAGGCACATGAATCACAAAGCCTGGGCCTGGCAAGGGGAGGAGCCCCTCTATTGTGTGGCATGGGATTGTGACACTGTAAATGGAGCACAAGCCCCAAACCAGGTACACGACCAATGGAAATGCTCTCCCTCATAAGGAGGCCCAACCAGCATCTCTGCTTCCTGCCAGGGTTGTGCAACCTTCCATCCCAAGTGAAACCACCTTTCCCATACTAAACTTGCACTTAGCCTCCTGAAAGCGTCACCCTCTACATTAGAGGCTCTCTTGGGTCCGTTTCTTTATGGTAGCCATACTGTGTGGTTGCCATTAGAGTGAAATAGAATGGTATTGCTGTGAGGGTTTATTAAGACATTGTCAATACCCAGGACAACACTAGCATTAATACAGCATTTACTGCGTGCCTGGTTTTGGGAAGCACTCGCAGGTATTGTATTACTGGATTCTCATAAACACATGAGGCTTGTGCTATTCTTACCCTTGTTTCACAGGTGAGAAATTAGCTTTAAATAACTAAAGTCCTGGTCTTCTGCTAAGCAGGTAGTAAAGAGCAGAGCCAGGATTTGAACCAGGGGAGCCTGGTTCTAAAACCACAATCCACCCACTTTAGGAGGCTCCCTGAGACGCTGGACCACCAGCCCGTACTTTGGCTCTAGTACTTTGGAGCATCCTGCATTTTAGTTTGGGAAATGGCCTGCAGGCCATGACTTCAAGAGCAGGATGTTGTGAGTTGCTGGTAGGACCAGGAGATGCATGTAGCGGCGGGGAGAGAGGGGCACCGTCAGGCAGCCTCTCCCACGTGGTGATGCTTTTTTCTCTTCTCTGCCTCAATGCTCTACGATGCCTGGATTGGGCCCCTCTTGTTTCTCCTAGATTTTATGTGAAGGCTTAGTAGAGGGCCAGGCAGTTTACATGGGATTTCAGCTGTAGGGACCAACACAGCCTGGCCTCCAGCCCGCCCCCTCACTCACCAGCCATGTGGCCTCGGACACATTTTGCCACATCTCCACATCTCTTAGCTTCAGTTTCCTTGACTATGAAATTGAGATCATAATGGCAACCTACCACAAAGCACTGTTTTGAGGATAATTGGGAAAATACACTTATCCTAGCCCTGAGCACATAAGAAGTGTTTAATAAATGGAATCTGTTATTAGTATCCTAGTATTTGTTCCTTTAACTCATTTGTTGCTTCATACTTTTGTTACTGCATGGATTACAAATGCCAAATACCATTCAGATACAAAGATAAATTAAATAGGCCTTGTTTTTCAGTACAGAGAGGCACCAAAAAATGATCATAGCACAGGGCAGAATGGACCACACGTATCATCAAGGTGCCAGCAGCCCCTATTAGGGCCCAGAGGAAGGAGTCATAGTTAGAACCCGATGGACGGGGGAAGACCCTATGGCAGAGGTATAACAGGGATTTCCATGCAAAGAAGGAAGACAGGCTGGGGAAATAGCCCAAGCAGAGCAGAGAACGATCAAAAGTACAAGCTGGGAGGAACACACTGCCCAGTATCACTGTGAGTGAACATGGAAGACGGCAAGAGAAGGGACAGGAAGGGGAGGCATCAAAATGTGTGGACTCAGAGCCTTGACTTTACTCCATAGGGAGCCGCTGATGATTCTTGAGGAAAGGAGCAGCATGCTCCAAACTTTATTTTAAGAAAATCACTAGAAATAGTATGAAGTGTGTGTTGGAGAGGAAAGATAACTGGGACAGGAAAAGTAGTTAGCTTCAGCAAGTACTTTCAGCAGTGACTGGCCAGAAAAAGGGCTCCAGTTCCCCGAGAAAAGACAGCAAACATGGCTCAATGAGGCAGGGAGGTGTGTTTTATAAAGGTATTTTATAAAAGTTTCTATTTTATTTTATTTTTTTTAAAGATTATTTATTTATTTATTTGACAGAGATCACAAGTAGGCAGAGAGGCAGACAGAGAGAGAGAGAGAGGGAAACAGGCTCCCCGCCGAGCAGAAAACCCCATGTGGGACTCGATCCCAGGACCCCAAGATCATGACCCGAGCCGAAGGCAGCGGCTTAATCCACTGAGCCACCCAGGCACCCTAAAAGTTTCTATTTTAAAGGTTGAAACAAAAACATCTTGCCACCGTAAGTGCTGATCTTCAGTTGTCCCCAAACTTAAGGTATTAGAAACATATCCACCTCGGTATCAGGTGTTAGTATATTGAGAAGAGGACTTATTGACCTAGTCTTTTCAGGTTTCTTGCAAAAACCCAGTGATTGCAGCATACTCTAATTTGATATAAGTTAGCCCAGATCATCACTTAATAAGAACTATCTCCTGTGAATGTCAAAGTTTGGCCCATTATTTGGCTCATAAAATAAAAGCTCCTTCTTAGTGCCTATCATGTTTTTCCCAAGAGAGGGCACTGTTGCTACTATAACCTAAAATCTGGCCACTCTGCTCTAAACCCTTCCTTCAGGCCCCCATTTTTTTCTCTACAGTTCCTTTCCTTGTGCCCCTTCAGAGTCCACTTAGAGCTGGAGTCCGTGGTCTGCCATTGCAGGGGCTAGAAATGGCAAGAAAAGATTCTACCGAGGCTCTGGAGGGTTTAGGGACCATCCACTGGGCCCCCTCCCGTGGCTGCTCAGTGGGCTAGAAGAGCTGGGAGCTTCCCTGGACGGGTCGCAGAAGCCACTCTGACATCTGGACCAATGCCTGGTTGATCTGCAGAGCTGAGCAAATTGTAGTTATCCTCTAATGTCAGCTTATGTGATGGGGTGGATGCTAAGCTTCTCATACTCTAAATGTGTTTTGGAGAAAAGGGAATCAGATATTCTCCTTGACTGTCCATAATTCAGATCTATTTTATTCTTCAAGAACCTAAGCTCCTTGACACCTGTTATTTCCATTTTCATCCTGCCTGGGGAGCCAAGGACAGTGCCTACACTCTGGAGTTCAAAGGCAGTGAGGTAGCATGGTGCTGGAGCCCACAGCATGCCCTTGGAAGTCAGCCTGCAGGGTTCAACTCCTGGCTCTATTATTTGCTATCTGACCTTGGGCAAATGACTTATTTTCACTGGGCCTCAGCTTCCTCATAAGATCTCTGAGAGAGCTACTCTGAAAATATTGCCTGGCATGTAGTAAAGCACCAGGTAAATGCTTTTCAATAAGAAAGTGAAAGTTAGGGCCACAGAGAATCCCAGGAGTGACCTTACAGATCTTGAGACCGAGGCCCAGGGAAGTTGACTGTCTTGCCCACTCTCTGACTAGTTAGGAGCAGAGCCAGCATGGGAATTTTCATCTATTGTGACTCCCTGTCCAGTGCTCTTCTACTACGCCATCCACATGCTGATTCATAAAAATCCTGAGAAGCAACATGGTATGAATTACAGGTGTCTCCAGGGTTATTCTAAAGTCCCCAACTCCTTAACAAAGACAGACATGGTTCAGATGTACCATGTCTCTGCCTCAGTGGGACTTACCTTTATGCTTTGAGAGTTTTTTGTTTTTTTTAAAGCAAATGAACATGAGGTAAGTGTAATAACTGTTCAAAACCAAGTAAACAGGACCGGGGAGTGCAAAGGCAAGGAAAGCAGGTGCAGGCTAGTGGCGGACACAGTGAGACTGGCCGGCTGAGGTTTACACTTGTGCCTTCTGCTTCCCACATGCCATTGCAGAGAACCCTGCTGATGAAGAGGAGCAGTGGTCTGATGACTTTGTGAGTATTTGCTCCTGGGACCAGGAGGGAGGGTGTTGTTTCCACTGGGATCTGTGGGAGGCCTTTGCAAGGGCTATTCCTGAAGGATATGCTGCTGGTCACCTGTGCATCCAGGCCTGGAAGGGCCACCAACAGACAGACAAGGCGGCAAGAACCCCACAGTGGCTGACTTGACCTGGCACTAACGTGTATCGGGCTAAGTGCTTCATCTGCATTACCTCCCCTAATCCTCCCCAGAGCCCTGCGTGTAGGCATTCTTATCCCCATCTTCAGTGCTGCCGTTTGGAGTTCTCACCAGCACAGCCAAAACAAATGTGAAATGTTTTTAAAATACTTCCGTATCAGTTGACAAAGGTCTCTGCCCTGAATTCCCCAGTGCCCCATCACTGCCTGGGACTTATCTAGGAGCCCTAAAGAAGCCAGCCCTAAAGAGAATGCCTGGCACATTAGGGGGCCTCTGGCCACTCTTAGGTCAGGATCTGAGCCATGCTTATTGTCAAACATTTTGAATATCAGCCCTGTTCATTTTACTGGTCACGAAACTAAGGCATGGAGAGTTTAAGTGATGTGTAGTTTCCAAGTTCAAACCCAGGCCCTCAAATCTCAAAGCCAGGCTTTTCAACTCCAAGGAGCTTGTTGTGATCAAGAGGACCATGGCGAATGCTGGGGACAACAGAGTGAACCCAACAGGGTGATGAGTCACAGTCAGCCGTCACCCTCTTCACAGTGGCTCTGCAGCCCGCAGGGCCTCTGGGTTCACGTCTCTCTTGGGTCAAGCCTTGTAGGGACAAGATATCCTAAAAACTTTTTACAAAACAGTTATTCCTCATTTATATCAAATTCATCCAGAATGTTAGTCTGCTCCACACCACGTGTGTTTTATCTGGACAGGATCCAAGAGGGCCTCCACACAGCCACACACCCTAGTTTACAGATAAGGAAACCAAGGTTAAGAAAATGAAAAGGACTTGCCCATGGCCATTCAGTTACTCAGTGGCCTAGTGGAATGAGCACCCTGAGTTGGAGCCCAGCGCCACACGGGTTCACCACCTGGAATTTATTCAGAGTATTATGAGGCAGGAGTACCTCCCTTCTCAACTGCAGAGAAAACTGTAGAAAGAGGAACTGAGAAGGCCTTTCTGCCGGTCCCTTGGGTGTGGAGTTCCTCCCAGGGCCTGGCAGCAGCGGAGCCCTGAGGAACACTGCAGCGGCGCCCCCTGCTGGCGGCCCACACCCAACCCCAGCTGTCAGGCAGTGAAAATTGAGCTTCCTGACTAGATAAGAAAGAGCACATGTGGGGACTTAGAAAACACAAATAAAATTAGCCTGGAGAGGAGGGTATGACTTGTGTCCCAAAGTCAAACAACCAAAGTTAAGGTCCCAGCTGTCATAAGAACTGGGTAAACCTCCCTTCACAATTATTTTGACCTTACTGGATTCCCATTGTACACAGAATGAAATCCAGGCCTGTGGCCTCCAGGCCAGATAAGATCTGGCCCCTGCAGACCTGTCCAGCCTTCCTTGCATCCCCTCGGTAGGTCCTTGTCTACCATGGCCCAGGTGCGTGGGTCTGCCCTCAGTCCTACAACAAGAGGTCAAGGTCATGCCTGCTCAGTGATTTCAGACTCATGGACCTTGGGCCAGCGAAGGAAGAAGGGAAGAGAAGAGAAACTAAAGAGCATCCCCATCTTTCCTCACTTATTCTGCTCCTTTTGTCCTTCAGTCTTGGCTTCACTGTCTCCTTCTCTGGAAGGCCTTTCCTACACCTGAGGTAGAGTCCCTTCTCCCATTGCTCTCTATTTCAGGACCCTGAACATTTCCTCAAGTGCATCTATCATGAGTGACAGCTATTTTATGGTTGATTATGTACTTATTATCTGTTATTCACTATTTATTTACTGTTGGTTTCCCCTGCTAAAATGTACATTCTATGAAGGCAGGGACTGTGCAGAGTCAAGCACAATGGCTGGCACACAGTAGGTGCTCAATAAATATTAACTAATTGGTTGAATGAATGAATGGACAATATGAGAAAGTTTTTGCCTGATTACACGTTCCCTTCTTCAAAGTTTCCATCCCACTGTCCCAGTATATTGCGCTTACTCAAGGATTAAATGAACAAATGAAAGAATTTTGGTTGTCAGAATATAGAATAATTTGAGGGGAGGTTTTTTGAAACTGTTCCTTCAGAAGTTTGAATAGACTCCTTTCTAATTCTCTTGATAAAAAGGCATTCAAGCGTTTCACTCTGCTGGAAATAGGAAGAGCTCATAGTACGCGTCCCACAGAAAATATTTTCTGAATGAAGGGGCAGCTCAGCACTTCTGAGCACCCGTTTCCTCCTAGATCCCTTCAGAGCTCAGGGCAGCAGCTCAGCTCATTCATTCATTCCATGCTGGGGCCTGAGAGAGTGGGACACACTCTCTCAGCCCAGGCCTCACAGGGGTTACAGTCCCGTAGGCAGCCCCGTATCAGCATCAGGCTGCCAGGAGCATCAGACAGGGAGTCGCTCTTCCTCTGCCTTCTCTGCCTCCTTGGCCAGCCTGGTCCTTTCAGTCAGGGTGCTCTGCTCAAGGGACTGTGAGGACCTTCTTGTCCTCCCCAGGATGCTCCCTGCTCCCCAGCCTCCAGGTCTAGAAAGGCATTCACCTGCTCCACGCATGCCGACCCAAAATGGGAGGCCCAAACTAGCTCCCACCCAGGCATGTGCGTCTGGGTTCCTACTGTTTCTTTCACTTTCCAGATGGTTATTAAAGCAATCTTAGACCATTCACCGACGTCTCCCTGGGATGTCACAACAACAGGGACCAGATCCTCTCATTGACAAGGATAAGGAGAGTCCCAGGGGCCTCAGGCTCTGCGGGAGGAACCTTGTCAAGCCAGGCTGGCACCATGGGCCACCCTTTCGCTCTTACTGCACCTCCCAGGCCGGCTCTTCGAGAACAGCTATGGCTTCTCCAGAGCACAGACCACAGAGTCTCCACTCCTCATGCCTCAGTTTCTCTGAGGGCTTAAACAGACTCTTATAGGATTGTGGTAAGGGATACATGAGGTAGGCAGCGTATGGAAATGTCGGTTATAATAAAAATGATCATTGCCATTATTCTATTCAACTGAATTTCATATTCACAGTCAGGAAAGATTACTGAGCCTCCCTATCTGTTGTTACCGAGATAGGGGTTTGGGAAAGTCCCCCCTATAAGGCTTTTCTCACCTCGCCCCTCCCTGTCCCTTCCTGACTCTTTGGGTTTAGGACAAGGACGAGGACCTCCTCTTCCCTCCCAGTGCTCCTCTGCCACCTTGGGGAAACCTCTCTTTTCAGCTGCCTTTCTCTGTCCCCCTCCTGCTATTCACCCCACTCCTCTCCTCCCCCCACTTCCCCCACAGACTGAGCAGGGGAGCAGCCCTCACTCCCTCTGGCATCATTCATTGCAACACACTGCCTTCCTGGCCCGCCCACGCTGGCCCTGCTCCTGCCCCAAGGAGACAGCAGTGGAGCCAACAAAGGGCTCCTGCGGCACCACACTTGCAGCGGTGTAGGACTGCAGGGGAAGGAGGCCAGCTGAAGGCAGGTGCACCGTGCATTCACGGGCAAGTCCTGCACAGATAATGCAGGGTGTTAGGCAGCATGCGCAGAGGACGTCTTCCGTCCTGGATCAACTATTTCCTGCATGTGAATACATGCGAGTGTGGAGTCTAGCTAAGGGATCTCTGAACAAAATGCATGAGAAGCTAGGAACGGTGCCTCTGGGGAGGAACTGAGAGGCCAGGAAGGAGACTTTATTTACATCCTTTTGAACTGTTACTGTGCCAGTGTATTTTCAATATACATTGAATATTCAATATTTGATCATTTCAGTGTAGACTTAAATACAATTTATATTAAAAATAAAAAACAAAAAGGAAGAGAATGGAGTCTGGGTCAGATGAAAAGCCTCACCCCTGCAGCTTACCAGCTCTGTTAAAAAAACAAACAGACCTCATCTCAAAGGTATCTGTGTGTTCTGTGTCTCCCCTTACTGATCTTTTCCCTCAACCCTCAGCATCCATGATCAATGAAACTTATTGGTCATTCTATTCTAGTGTATTGTATTCTCTTCTCTTGTATTCTATTATATTGTATTGGGTCCTTTTTCTGTCCTCTAAAAAATGTATTTTATCTCCGACTGCTCTTCTTTGTAGACACGCAGAGTTTCAGCCACCCTTCCTGTTAAATGGCCCACGTGCTCCCCCAGGATAGTGGTTCAGGTGATAAATTCTGGGGCCAGAAAGGCTTGGCCTCAGCCCCAGCTTTGCCTCTGATGGCTGCCCAGCCTTGCTTAGCCAACCCTTCCAAGCCCCGCTCTCTGGTCCCTATTCTGGGGGAGCAGCTCCCGCCTCCTAAAGCCGGAGCTGGGCTGATGACAGAACCTGGATGGGGCACTGAGCCTGGGATCTGCCCTTGCAGGACAGTGACTATGAACACCCAGACGAGCACTCGGATTCAGAGATGTACGTGCTGCCTGCTGAGGAGACCGGGGACGACAGTTACGAGCCACCGCCTGGCGAGCAGGAGACAAGAACCGTCCACCCAGCCCTGCCCTTCGCCAGGGGCGAGTATATAGGTGAGGCAGCCCCCCAGACTCTGGGCGCTCAGCCTGCCAGGCAGGGGAAGGAGGGCAAGCGGGCTGTCAGGACAGTGGGCGCCTCCCACTCTCACCACCCCACACCAGTCATCTGGTCACTCAGGAACCACAGGGCCCCAAATGGAAAATTTACCTGTTCAAGGGGGAAAAGTCCTCTTCCTAAATTGCCAATGTTGAAAACAGGTAAAAGATAAAAGGAGCACACCCTGATGACTACTTCCACAACCCCGCCCCCACCCCCTCCAGATAGTCCTATGAGAAATCAACCCTGAGATCAGTCCTGCTTCTTTTTGATATTCCTGCACAAAAGGCTCTGGAATTTCTCTTGAGGTTTCTGTACAGAACAAGGGTGATCTTCAAGGATCCCAGTATCTGCTGTTGCCCCTCCTTCCTCATGCCCATCCTCACAGGCAGGTCACACACACTGAGCCTAGACTGTGGCTTTTTAACGGGGGGGCTTAGGGTGAGGGTAAGGAGCTCTAAGTCTGGAATTAGCTGTAGGTTAAATGGGCACAGCTCCAGTAGAGCCTCCAGGCCTCAGTGTGATTAGGAGAAGCCTGTGTTCTGGGTAACGAAGCTCAGCAGGGGTGGGGGGGGGTGGGGAGCGTGTCCGTGATGATGAGGGTGATGCTAGCATTTGTACCGTGTCCTTATGTGTAAAGGGCTCCACGTCCACTATCATTGTCATTAACTGCCTCCTCACAGGGCACCGAGCACGGCCCCTTGCTTCATGCCACAATTAACCTACTGAGCACCTCCTGTGTGCCAGAGCTGTGCTGATCCCTGAGCATTCAGCAGCAAGCAAGACAGACATACTCCCAGAGTTTGATAGTTACAGTAGTGGCCTCCTTCACACTCTCAGGAATCTTATGAAAGAGGTATTCATCCTCACTTTACAAAGGAAGAAAGTGAGGTTAGGAAGAATGAACTAATGGGGCCCAGCGCTTACAAGTGGCAGGGCGAGGATGCATGCTGGGCTTCTCAGCCCCCAACATCCATGCTTTCACTGCTACACCTCGCACACCGCCCACCATATTTGTGACCTTGTTCAAGCATTACAGCCCTGGGAAGGAAGCAGCTGCAGTGGGCCCATGTTATAGGCTAGGAAACCACCATCAGGGTGGTGTGACAGCTCATTCAAGGCCATGCTCTTCAAAGCCTGTCCTCTGTGTTTTGCTGCTTCTGATGGGCTTCAGTCTTACATTAAAAAATCCCAGTAAACTCCAAGAGCTGCCAATAAAACTAGAAAACCTGACAGAGTTATGGGCACAGCAAAGCAGATGCCCTAGACCTAAGCATAGCTCGAGCACCCAGAAAGAGGCTTCCGAGGAGGCATCCAACAGGAAGTGAACCACCCACTTTCAGCAAGGCAGGAGCGGCCCCAGGGGGAGAACAGGTGGAGATGTGGCAGGCGGCAATAGGTGCAAGAAGCTAAGGATGGGGGGTGGGGATCATACGGAAGCCAGTGTGAGGGCCTAGGCTGTTCCCAGGATGGGGACACGCCAGGTTACTCCTATGCTGAGATCTTCCTACAATGTGTCTGTCTGAGTCTATGCTCAAGATTCCACTACACAGATTCCCTGTTGTCTTGCCCCCCACACCATGTCACATCCGTATATTAGTCCTGTTTGTTAGGCATCCGCTCTCCCAGACACACGGCTCTCCCCTCACTCACTGCTTTCTTCTACTCCCTACAAAACCCCGCTAAGGTGGATATTATCCTCCCCACTTTAAAAATGAGGAATGTGAGTCCTGGAGAGGTTGAGCCACGAATAACTAGCCCAAACAAGTGCAACCAGTGAGAGGCAGAGCAAGGGACCCAACTCAGGGCCATTGGGCTTGGGAGCCTGCACTCGTTCCCTGACACATGCTCAGGACACAGTCCCCAACAAGGGGCATCTCACGGGCTCTCCATGATTTGAGGGAAATCATTGAGGGGAAAAACATGGAGGTTCACTCAGATGAGTAGTTGCAACTCTGAAGACACAGAATAACCTGGGAAACTTTGAGACCTATAGTGCCAGGACCCTCCCCACAAGTTCAAGCTAGTGTGTCCAGGGTGGGGCCTGGGCCTTGGCATTTTCTTATAAAGTTCTCCGGGTGGTTCTTATGGGAAAGGAGAATTGAGAGTCCATCCCTGCCCTTAAGTGTTCATAGAGCAGAGCGAAGCTTCGAGGAGCACACCCCCTGAGGCCACTCTGCTGCTGTGGGCATCCATCCCCTCTGCTGGGCAGCGTGCTGGGCGGTCGGCGCTCCTGAGCCGGTGGGCCTCCATCACTCCTCTGGGAGGATGTTTTTGATGAGGACATTCATTCTTTCAATTTTTATAATGTAATTCAACGGGCAGTTGATTCTTTGCCTGAATGTCATTTTATCCTTTTAAGGAATGCCCAGATTAATCATTGGTGACTACATAGATGCTGCGGGTGGTTTTATACTTTGGCCCAGGGAATGATCCAGAGTCCCTTTCATCTTACACTTTGTGGTTGTTCCTTTCAAGACAATCGGTCAAGCCAGCGGCAGTCTCCGCCCTTCAGCAAGACACTTCCCAATAAGCCAGACTGGCCTTCGGCAAAAGCAAGAGCCAGACTGACCTCCACTCTGCCTGCGCTGACTTCTCTTCAGAAACCTCAAGTCCCACCCAAACCCAAAGAACTTGAGGATGAGGTGACGTAAATCTATCCCAAAGGCTTCCCAGTTCAAGGGGAAAGCAGGATGCAGAGGGGAGGGAGAAGAGGCTGGAGAATCCGGGAGGAGAGATGGGGGCAGGGGCCCGGGTGGTCTGGCCGCCTCCTCCATGCCTCTCTCTCTGGCCAAGACTAACCACCTGCCCCTCTAACTCTACACTGGTAAACAGAAAGGAGGTTTTTCTCTCTAAAAAGGGCATATATGGCCTTATTTTAAGCATTTTCATTTCCAGAGGGTATGGGTAATACCAGTGCTGGATCTCTGCGCCTCTCATTAGCCTCCCTCTCGCTCTCCTTGGTTTCCTGTGAACCTTCTCCTTCCTCCATAAGGGATTTCCCTATCCTTGTGCTCCTTTTCTGCCTTGCTTTCTTTCCTCCACCTTTTTTTCTCTCCACTTCACATTTCTCCCTCGAGATGCAGAGATGTGCCGTGGGACAAATATGGAGACCCCTAGTGGTAGGGAGGCCCTGCGCGGCCTGTGGAGGAGCCCGGCCCCTCATCTCCCTTTGGCACCTCTCGCTTCTCACTCCCTTTTCCCTCAGCCCCTGCTCTCCAGGGACCCAACCGAGCCGACTGTCCTGGACTCCACTCTGGGTTTATCTCGTCATCTCCCCTCTGTCAGCACCCGTGTTTTATGGGTCTCATTCCCTGTGGAATAGCTCCTGTTTGAAAAGGCACGGATAAACTCCTTCAGACCGCTGTAGGAATGCCTGATAAGGCGTAAAACCTAATACCTTACTTGCATTTTAAATAAGCACAAAGGCAAGCCCTCAAACTTAGCCATTAGAACAAGCCTACAAGTATAATGGTCTCAGAATTAAAATAACAATAAAGGCAACTCCTTTTTTTTTTTTTTTCTTAAAGATTTTGTTTATTTACTTGAGGGAAGGAGAATGAGAGGATAATGTGAGAAGGGGGAGGGTCAGAGGGGGAAGCAGACTCCCCGCTGAGCAGGGAGCCCAAATGCTAGACCTGATCCCGGGACTCCAGGATCTTGACCCAAGCCTAAGGCAGCCGCCCAACCAACTGAGCCACCCACGTGCCCAACAAAGGCAACTCTTAAACCATCCCTGGACATAATCTTACAGCAGCTTTTGAAGAAATAACTTGTGGGGTTGGTTTTTTTTTTTTTTTTTTAAGATTTATTTGTTTGTGTGAGAGAGACAGCATGAGAGGGGGAGGGAGGGGCAGAAGGAGAGGGAAAAGAAGGCTCTCCGCTGAACGTGGAGCCAGACATAGGGCTCTCTCCCAGGACTCCAGGATCATGACCTGAGCTAGAGGCAAACTCTTTTTTTTTTTTTTTTTCATTTTATTTTATTTCTTT
>ML109992.1:21295-58795 GCA_003697995.1 Taxidea taxus jeffersonii | reverse complement strand
CCTCTCCATCTCCCCATGTCCTCTGTGTTATTGCTTATGCTCCACAAGTAAGTGAAACCATATGAAAATTGATTCTCTCTGCTAGACTTATTTCACTCAGCATAATCTCTTCCAGTCCCTTCCATGTTGATACAAAAGTTAGGTATTCATCCTTTCTGATGGAGGCATAGTATATGGACCACATCTTCTTTATCCATTCATTCGTTGAAGGGCATCTTGGTTCTTTCCACAGTTTGGCAACTGTAGCCAATGCTGCTATGAACATTGGGGTACAGATGGCCCTTCTTTTCACTACATCAGTATCTTTGGGGTAAATACCCAGTAGTGCAATTGCAGAGTCATAGGGAATCTCTATTTTTAATTTCTTAAGGAATCTCCACACTGTTTTCCAAAGTGGCTGCACCTACTTGCATTCCCACCGACAGTGTAAGAGGGTTCCCCTTTCTCCACACCCTCTCCAACACATGTTGTTTACTGTCTTGTTAATTTTGGCTATCTAACTGGTGTAAGGTGGTATCTCAATGTGGTTTTGATTTAAATCTCCCTGATGGCTAATGATGATGAATAATTTTTCATGTGTCTGTTAGCCATTTGTATGTCTTCTTTGGAGAAGTGTCTGTTCATGTCTTCTGCCTCTTAATCCGCTGAACCACCCACACGCCCCAGAAATAACTTGTTTCTAAATGCCAAAGGTAATAAAACCTATCGTATATAAACATGTCATAAAATGACCCATATTTCCACCTTAATATAATTAGTAGCCCAGCAGGAGATGGAAAAGAGAAACTTTCAAATGAGATAGAGGGAGCATTTAGGCCCCAAATCCCACTTTGACCTTTACTAGCTGTGTGACTTTGGGCAAGCCAGATAACCTCTCTGAGCCTCAGTTTCTAATCTCTTCAGGTTATTT
This sequence comes from Taxidea taxus jeffersonii, assembly GCA_003697995.1. Taxonomy (NCBI): domain Eukaryota; kingdom Metazoa; phylum Chordata; class Mammalia; order Carnivora; family Mustelidae; genus Taxidea; species Taxidea taxus. The sequence continues at coordinate 57,885 of ML109992.1, read as the reverse complement.
TAAGGATTTAGTAAGAGAACATATATACAGCACTAAATACAGTGCCTCATACACGGCAGGTTTGGTGTGTCATATGTTCCTTCCTAGCATATTCTAGGTTCTTTACAAAATCCCATTTTCTAGTTGCTCCTGAAAACGGAAAGCCTGGCAACACAGGGCCATCATGGCCTCAAAGCAGCTGAGCCTCATGGCAACTCTCCAGCTTAGCTGTGAATCCCTGACCCTTATTTGCACTAGTCATAGTTCCCACCACTCATGTGAGGCGTGCACAAAGCTTTCCTCTGCACTTGTCCCCATGGCTGTTCCCTGCCTGCCTCCATAAGCGGTTTCCTGTATGACTTCTACTCTAGCGCTAGTTTAAGTCAGAAAGTCAGCTGATAGAGAATGGATGGTTGGCCAGTCTTCTCTCTGTCTGTCTGAGAGGTGATGCTGACCTTTTGGGGTGAGAAGGGGCTGGCAGGAAGAAACTGAGCAGGAAAAAGTACGCAGAGACCGGCTGTTAGGGGCTCACTGAATTCTCTCAGCATTTGGCAAATTTATATGAAGTTATAAATTGAGACACAGAATACAAATGAATACAGTGCGTTATATAAGGCTCTCCATTTCTGTGAAGAGCTAAGAGTGGACCCCCATGGGGAGAGGCAGAGTTTTGCTAATAGCAGCCTTGTGGAGGTGGCTCAGGCAAGTCTGTACCAGTGGGGAAAGGAGAAGTATGGAGGAGGCTGCATTCTGGAATGGGCAGATGGACAGTCAAGATAAGAAAGAGGTTAAAAAAGAAAAAAAAAATAGGCCAACATTAAGATCTTGCGGAACCATTAGATAGGAAAAGAAGAAGTCAAGACAAGCATAAATAACTAAAAATACTTAGCTCTGCTGCATAGGTTCCAGGAAAACTATGGGGGTATAGACTAACCAGAGAGTTGGGGAGGGAGCAACACCTAAGAGGAAGGAGCATCTGTGCTATAGGGACAAGGGTGGTGGGCACTTGATGAGTACTAGGAATCAACTGGTGTTCTGAGGATTTGTGTTTATCCCATTAAGCCCTCCCAAGAACCCTATGAAATAGGTACTGTCATTCCTATTTTACAGATAAGGAAATGGTGCAAATGAGGTGCAAAGGGGTGGAAAACTTATCCAAGGTCACAGAGGCCAGGTTTGGAGGTAAAGAAAGAGACGAGAAATAGGAATTAAATGAAGAGAGGATAGAAATAAGATAGAAAGAGAAGGGAAAGGCAGGAAGGTCCTAGAATGTAGTGGCTGAGAGTATGGATCTTTGAACTGATTCTTGAACCCCAAGCTCTACTACTTTTTAACTATGAGGATGTGAGCAAGCTACTCCACTTCTCTGTGCCTTGGGTTCTTCAAGATTCTTCATCTTAATATGGAGCCGACAGTAGCACCTACCTTACTGGGTTGTTGTAAGGATTGAGTGAAATAACACATGGGAAGTACTCAGGTGAGCACTTGCCAATAAGTGCTCAATAAATGTCTGGGTTCTGTTTCTCTAGACTCCACCTGGCCTACCCACCAAGATGAGTTGCAAAAAGCACATTTGGGATCTGATTATCTCCTTTGTTTCCTAGCAATATAAAAATCCTTCCTCCCCCAATTTATGGTCAACTGATTATCAACAAAGTTGCCAAGACTGTTCAGTGGGGAGAGAATAATTTTTAAACAGATTTTGCCAGGGTAACTGTATATCCACATGCAAACACATGAGGGTGGACCCCTCTCCCACCAAAGATAAAAACTAGCCAAAAATAGATCCTAGATCTAAATGTAAGAGCTAAAACTGTAACATTCTTAGAAGAGAACAAACGTACAAATCTCTGTAACCTTGTATTAGACAGGGGTGTTTTAGATACGGAACCAAGGAACAACAGTAGTTGTTAAAAAGTAGTTAAAATGGTGGGGGGGGCGGGGAACGCCTGGGTGGCTCAGTAGGTTAAGCCTCTGCCTTTGGCTGAGGTTGTGATCTCAGGGTCCTGGGATTGAGCCCCACATCGGGCTCTCTGCTCAGTGGGGAGCCTGTTTCCCCCTCTCTCTCTGCCGGCCTCCCTGCCTACTTGTGATCTTTGCCTGTCAAATAAATAAATAAAATCTTTATTTAAAAAAAAAGTAGTTAAAATGGGCTTTGCAGTGTCAAGCTTTTGTGCTGCAAGTGACACCCCCAAGGATGTGAGAAGACAACCTGCAGAATGGGAGAAAAGTTTTACACATTATATATCTGTAAGAGGAATTCTTATCAGATATATAATTCTTCCAACCTAATAATAAAAAAGACAACCCAATTAGAAATGGGCAGAGAAGTCAAATAGACTTTTTTCTAAAGAAAATATAAAAAGGCCCAAGAAGCACACAAGAACATGCTTAACATCATCAACCACCAGGGAAATGCAAATCAAAACCATACTTAGACACCACTTCCTGTCTCAAGGTAGTGATATTCAAAAGACAAGCGATAACAGGTGTCAGTGAGGACGTGGAGAAATTGGAGCCCTCATACGCTGCTGGTAGGAATGGAAGAGGGAGCAGACACTTTGGAACAACAGTTTGGCCATTCCTCAAACTTAAACGGAAGCTACCATGTGACCCAGCAATTCCACCACGAGGTCTATTCCCAAGAGAGATTTACATCTACACCAAAACATGTACCTGAATGTCCCTGGCACCATTATTCATAATAGCCCCAAAGTGAGAACAACCCAAATGTCTACCACCTGATGAATAGACCAAGAAAACGCGGCACATTCATAGACTGGGAATATTGTTTGTGCACACAAGTGAATGACATACCACTGTGCTCTGTGGTTGAACTTGAAATTATTATGCTAGATGAAAGAAGTCGCTATGTATTATGTGATTCCATCTCTATGCAACACCCAGATTGGGCAGATCTTAGAGACAGAGAAGATTAGTGGTTGACTAGGCTGGGGAAGGGGTAGATGAGAAATGACTCACAGGTACTGGGCTCCTTTTTGGGGTAATAAAAATGTTCTAAGCTTAGACTGTGGTGATGCTTGCACACTCTGGGAGCACACCAGACCCACCAAAGTATACACTTCACACAGGAATTTAATTGTGTCTTAATTCAATCTCAAAAAAGGTATTTTAGGGGCGCCTGGGTGGCTCCGTGGGTTAAAGCCTCTGCCTTCAGCTCGGGTCATGATCTCAGGGTCCTGGGTTCGAGCCCTGCGTCAGACTCTCTGCTCGGCGGGGAGCCTGCTTCCCTTTCTCTCTCTCTCTGCCTGCCTGTCTGCCTACTTGTGATCTCTCTCTCTCTCTCTGTCAAATAAATTTAAAAAAAAAAAAGGTATTTTAAAAAACCACTCCTTGGGGCACCTGGGTGGCTCAGTCGGTTAAGCACCTGCTTTCAGCTCAGGTCATGATCTCGGGCTCCAGGGATCAGTCCTACATCAGGCTCCTTGCTCAGCAGAGTCTGCTTCTCCCTCTGCCTTCTGCAGAGCCTGCTTGTGGGCTCTGTGTGTGTGTGTGTGTATCTAATAAATAAATAGGATCTTTAAAAAACAAAACAAAACACTCCTTTCCAGACTGTAATCCCGGATTGGACAGCTTCCTCCTCATTCACATCTGTACTTCTTCCAGGTTGATTATGTGGTCCCTGTGGACGATGAAGATGAGAACTACATTCACCCCACAGAAGACAGTTCACTCCCAGCTGAAAAAGGCAAGAGTTTGTAGTTTTAAGCATCTGAACACGGTAGCAGTTGAGGGATGGGCACAGGAGACTATTGGGTAGGGAGCAGCAGGGGTGCACAAATTCCTCCCCCTCCCCCACATATCACTTCCATGGTGGAGGCATCTGACCCATCCCTAACAGACCCATCTCAGTCACACCCTTCTTCCTCCACCCCTTCCCATTCTCTAATACTACCATCTCAAGTTCCGAAAGCATCTAGGTTCTTATTTAACTGTCCTCACTTAGGAGGCATTTCCTTTAAAACTTAATCCTCACAGAGCCACAGGCCACCATGTTGGCCTCAAAACTATGGCACCAGAACGACGTCCACAGAGGACGGAAGATATGAGAGAGCGAAAGATGCTCTGTGTCCTGACTCTGGAAATGTAATGCTATCTCAGGCGAAGGGTTTTGTTGGTAGGCCCTTCGTGGAATAACAAATGGGATGACAAATGAGCTGGTGCCACGTACCCTCAGACTGGGAGTGGAGCAGGGCAATTTCACTCTGGGTAGAGTTACTGTGGAGAAAGGACACCTCTCTGAGTAGCATTACTAATCTCACGGACTGGACTCTGAAGCAGTCATACTCTGTTTTCACTCTGCCGATTAGTGGCAGCTCTCTCCTGCCTCCCCAGATAGCACCAGCAGCTTCAAGACCCACCTGAACTCCTCTGCCACCCATCACCATGAAACCATAAGTAGACATTACATTGTTCCCCACTCCAGAACCCCAGAAAATGCAAGAGAAGTGCTGTGTGTTGCATGTGGCAGGGGAGGTGGGAATTTGGTCCCACCACTGTTGGTTCCATACATTTCTCTTGATGAAGAAAACAAAACCTCTTTCATCTCCTAGACCACCAGTTTGGCTGCCGAAATTGCAAGCCAGTGTTCACTTTTAACAAAATCCCTGTCATAAAATAATTTGATTATCCCTTCAATAATTAATATGTTTGTTCTAAAGACGTTTCTTCTGAGAATTCTTTTTTCATGGCTTATCTATTTTTTTTAAAGATTTTAATTTGTTTATTTGACAGACAGAAATCACAAGTAAGCAGAGAGGCATGCACAGAGAGAGGGAGAGGCGGGCTCCCCGCCAAGCAGAAAGCCCGATGCGGGGCTCGATCCCAGGACCCTAGAATCATGACCTGAGCCGAAGGCAGAGGCTTTAACCCACTGAGCCACCCAGGCACCCCCATGGCTTATCTATTTATTAAGTGTATTTCCCATTCTTTACAAATTTCCTGGTCCTGTCATTTCCACGATCCATTTTTCCCTAAATGTGAATCTCCCACAATGAACTGTATCTATGATTGTTATATGTATGTATATGTTTGTGTGTTTAAGCTCCCATGGTGAATAGATCTATCAAGCCAAATAACTCCTCAAAGCCAGCCTCTCCTCCAGGGACAGCTTCAGGTAAAGTACACGCATGATTTGGTGAAATGATTACGTTTGGGGCTTGGTTTTTCAATCTTTTCCAAATACGATAAACAACTCAAACCAAATATTAAGAAATAATCACTTGTCTTTCTGAATTTCTTAATAAATTGTGACAAAAAGTCTTGTCCTCATCTTCCTCCATTGTCTGGTGGTCCCAATGTTGAAGGGACCCTGCCCACCCCACTTAGCTCTCTGTGAACTAAGTCCTGGTTTTCCTGCTACTTCACTGGGCATTTTGCTGGCTTCTCCTCCTTTTCCCCTGTGCTGACCACTTGGTCCTCAGCCCTCCACTCTTCTTTCAGAATAGTGTGGTGGTGAAGAGCTTGAATTCTGGAGCAGACAGACCTGGGTTGGAATCCCAGTGCTCCCGGTTGCCAGGTGTACCATGTTGGGCCTGTCTTTGCCTCTGAAGACAAACTCTGAGTCTGAAACTCTGAAGAGTCTTCAAACTCTGAAGAGTCTGAAACTCTTCAGATTTTCTCCTCTGTACATGGAGATAAGAGTCCCTACCCTGTGACAGGAGAATTCTGGAGAACTTTCATGCAGTGCCTGGCACAGCAGGTGCCAGGGAAAGAATATTATCTTTCACGTCCTTGGGGTTCATACTTTCTTCCAGTTTCACTTTATAAGCCAATAACTCTCTGATGTCCAACTCTGACCTGATTTCTCTTCTGAACAACTTGACATTCCCATGGCCTCAGGCTCAGTGCATTCATGGCATCCCTCCCCATAGAGCAGGCCTAGTCCTCTGTGCCTATCAGCCAGCATGCCACGTATCTGAGGGCCTGTGTTCTTCCCAAAGCCTCTGCTGTGAATCTGCTCTTGAATCTGCTCTTCCATTTTAGCTGCCACCACCCTAGTCTAGGCTTCCCCTACCTTGTCACTTCACACCCCCTATCTCCTGTCTTTTCCCTGAATCTGCTCTTCCATTTTAGCTGCCACCACCCTAGTCTAGGCTTCCCCTACCTTGTCACTTCACACCCCCTATCTCCTGTCTTCGAGAGTCCACTAGCCAGCATACCCTTGCCTCGAGGCTTTCTCTTCCATCACTAAGATGAGCTTCTGAACACCTCCAAACGTTGCCAGTTTTATTCTGTTTCAAAGTTAGTTTTTACCATGTCACCCAAACTGTGCACAACTTTACCATGTCACCCAACTGTGCACAACTTTACCATGTCACCCAACTGTGCACAACTTGTGGTTCCTAGCTCTCTGCTGTACAGATCGGCAGCCCCAAGGCCAAGGCCTGTGATACTGAGTAGTGCTCACACCCCACACTGTTCCAGCACGGGGGGAGCAGGGGCCTCCTCTCCAGCCTTCCTATCTTCTTCCCCCACTGGGCCCATATCTGTCTCACACACACACACACACACACACACACACACACACACACCCCTTTCCCTCCTCACGCTGAAGGCTGAATACAGATATTGGGAGACTGAGTTCTGCTTTGAAGGACACTCTCCTTGAGAGAAAATGAAAGAAAATTATTTTCTTTATAGGCCACAGACTCATTTCTGGAGCAATTGTTCACCTTCCTCACAAGATCTTGTCTTATTTATTCTCTCCCCCAAAACCCACAAGCTCTTTATGAATAGGGAGAAGAAGTCAGAGCCACATTGTTCAGCTCATCTTAACTTCTGGAAACACATGTCAGCACAACAACCTGAAAGGTCATGGCAAGATTGCTTTGGTCCCAGCTGGAGTGGTGACGCCTGACTCCTGATAACTCAGGAGAAGGGTTGTTATGACCAGAACAGAAAACCTTTCCCTGAAACATACATGAAGGCCTAAGCCCTCCTTTAGAATGATAGCTCAGTAATCTCTGGTGTTTGCCTCTTCTTACTTTACAAGGACTTCTTCCTAAACACACCTGCTCCTCCAAACATCTGTACATCATGGGTTGTGTTTTTTGGTCTTTGTTTATGTTCTTACTTTTATGACACCAAACCCTCCCCATCCTCAGGGCCCAGCTTGAGGTGCCCCCTCTTGGAAACCTCCGATAGTTTCTACAGCCCTTAGAGAGCTCTCCTTGGCTCTGAGTCTCTTCTCATCTACACTCAGCCCATTCCTGTTCTCTGATTGTGCTGGGTCCCAGTCTAATCTCCTTAAATACATTACAAGCTCCTTGAAGATATTACCTTAAATCTCTCATGCTCAGGAGGCCTTTCCTGACCTCACATAGGGGGAGATCCCCATGGTGTAGTACCCTGTATGCCCTGCACTGCCCCCTTTATCTCTAATCTCCCCTGACATCTCTGCCTGTTGTTCTTCTAAGACCCTCAGCTCCATGTCTTGCTCAGAGCTGTGTTTCCAGGGTCTAGACAGGACCTGGATCAGAGTGGTTGCTGAAATGGTGGTTTAGTCAGTCAGTTGAAAGTGAATGAGTCCCCCACTACTAGCTGTGTTTAAGGAATCACGTGGCACCATCATGAGGGTATTAGCCTATTGGATTTACTATTCATTGATTTTCTGTTAACCTAGCATAGCTATATTTTAATGCTAGAGTCATCAGAAGAAACCAAACTTAAACTAGGAAATAACTTCCTGGTTATGTGATTGTTGGATACAGGTGGGAGGATGTACAGGAGGAGGGAGGAGGTGAGATAATTTGGAAGAGACAAACCTGAACAGTTAGAATGAGTTTCTGAGTGTGCCATTTTCCGAGATGATTTTGATAAAAGGAGTAATCAGACGACTTGCCTGTGTCTTTGCATAACCATCCATTAGCCTTTAAAGACTCAGGCAGTGCCTGGATAGACATGAAAGTGCTAAGGCTTCCGATCGGTGTATCTGTCGGAGCAGCGCACCATGGCACCGGCCTCTGGTTCACGGATGTGGCTTTGGTTCCTTGATGGCTCCTGAGGTGCTTGCTGAGGATTTCACAGTGGATTAGTTGCAGGAGCGCTTTCACCTCTGCTCTGTGCTCCACACGGAGAAGTGCAGTCTCAGGACTATGCAGACTCCAGAGCCAGAGGGGTCCAGGCTGAGCAGTCTCTATGTTTCTTAGTCTCCTCTTCTAAAAACATGGAGAAGAAAGTGGCACCTGGGCCTTGGAGGGGAGGGAATTAAGCTGAGTAAACATAGGAATCTCACTCCTAAGGTGATAGCTCTTCGCACCATTTTTTTAATCCTTTGTTTAGCATGACTTGATTCATGACCAGTCTGGTGGAGGGACCTGGACGCATCCCAGGGGACAGTTGTGTCTTCCTTTCCGCCTAGAGCTTTACCCTAACTCAGGGTGTCTCGACCTCCGCACAGCTGGCTTTTGGGGCTAGATGGTTCTTTGTCGTCTCGGCTCCTGTGCCCTTGCACTGTTTAGCAGCACCCTTGGCTTCCCCGGCCCCCTAGATGCCAATACGGATCCCTCCCCAGCAGTGATAAGTAGAGATGTCTCCAGACTTTGCCAGATGTCCTCTGGGGCCGTGGGGGAGGGGAGGGGTCAGTACAAAATACTCCCAAATACTGGTCTAAACAAACTTGAAAAGATTAAAGAGTTTTGGCAATTTATCTCTAAGTGTGATTTGGAAGAAAGTTGTGCAGCCCCTGGCTGATTTATTTGTAGCTTTTGTCAGTAGAGTGTAGACAGGGCAGGCATTTCTGAACTTCCACTAAGGAGGTAGCATTTAAAAAGTGTTTTCTCTCCTTATTTCCTAAAACGGGGGGGGGGGGGGGGGGGGGTGGGTTGGGAATTTACAATTCCCTGCTAATATGCAAGTTGAATTTTACCTATAAGCCTAATTGTTCTGAAACAGTTAAATTAAATCTCTATTTGGTAAGAGCTTCCCTGAGAGGAAGGGATGCTCCAGCTGGTGTGCAAGCCCCACTAATAATAATAGAGTTTCTAGAACAGCTAGAAGAGAGTGAAATCCCAAGGGCTTCCTGTGCCAGCATTGAGATTGTTAAGGATAAGGAAACTCACCAACATTGTATGTAAAACTGAAGAGAGGATGATCCATAAAATATATGTGGTAGCAGAAAAAACAAAGAGAAGGTCATCTTCCTAGTTGAGAAACTTGGGTAAGCACCAGCTGTGCAAACATCAGCATCATTTTTTGCTCAGTACAATTAAAACAAAGCTGGTTTTTCTCTCTTATTACGCTTTTGGACACATCTCCCTTTATCACATGCTCAATTTCTCTCTTGGAGTATTCGGGCCAAGAATTTGACTTTGCCAGAAAGCAAGGATCCTGGTCACAAAGAGGAGACCAGTCATGCCACTGTGTCTAACTTCTGGCCCAGAGCAGCAGAGACGGTCACCAGCCTATGAGATAAGTCATTCTCCATCTTTCCATGGGCATCCACAAAAGCACCTCTCTGTTTCACTAATCTTTCCCCACATAAAGCAGAAACAACAAGTGAACCTGACCTGCCAAATCACACCCCAGAGTAACATTAGGAGGCACTGGCTGACGAGGAAAGTGTCCACCTGGCTTTCAGCTCAGCTAGCCTTGCTCTTCAACCCCAGCCCTCCCACTTAACCTCTCTAAGCCCCCGTTCCTTCCACGGGATGTTATGTGAGGCTTCAAGAAGGCACATGCAGGGACGCCTGGGTGGCTCAGTTGGTTAAGAAGCTGCCTTCGGCTCAGGTCATGATCCCAGCGTCCTGGGATCGAGTCCCACATCGGGCTCCTTGCTCAGCAGGGAGCCTGCTTCTCCCTCTGCCTCTCTGCCTGTGCTCACTCTCTCTAACTAATAAATAAATAAAATCTTTAAAAAAAAAAAAAAAAAAGAAGGCACATGCAAAGTACCCGGCATAGAGCCCGGCACCTGGAGACACAGTGGTTCTTGATAACAAGATACTAAAACAGAAATAGCGATAATCCCATTTACCGAGATGCTTTATGGGTTATAATTTACATATCGTAAAGCACACTCACTTTACATGTATAATGCAGTATTTTTTTTTTTATAAATCATTACATTTACAGAGTTTTTTCACCGCCACTACAATCCAGTTTTAGAAAATTTCCATGCCCACCCCAACTCCAGAAGATCCTTTATGCCTGTTTTTGGTGAATGTTCTTCCACCCGCAGCCCCAGGCGACCACTGCTGTGCTTCTTGTTGCTATAGATTTGCCTTTTCTGGATACCTCATATAGATGGAGGCATACAGTATCAAGCCATCTGGCTCCTTTCACTTAGCATAATGTTGTGTTTTTGTTTTGTTTTGTTTTTTTAAGATTTTATTTATTTACTTGAGAGAGAGAGCATGAGAGGGGAGAGGATCAGAGGGAGAAGCAGACTCCCCGCTGAGCGGGAAGCCCAATGCAGGGCTCGATCCTGGGACTCCAGGGTCATGACCTGAGCCGAAGGCAATCGCTTAACCAGCTGAGCCACCCAGGTGCCCTCACTTAGCATAATGATTTTAACCTCAAATACTTTCAGTCCCTTTCCAGTAATATTAGCTTATTTTGGGTAATTCTTTACATTTTCAAAGTTCTCCTGTTGTCTTGCAACTGTAACTCTGAGTTAGGTGAGGTAGATGGTTGTGTCCCCATTTCACAGAGGGGGTTGCTGAAGCGCAGTGGCTTGTAAGAGGCCACCCAGCCAGTTTGGTGGCAAAGAAATATGTAGAACCTGATGAGAAACCATGGGTTTTCCACCCGTGCTTGGATTTCCTTCCCAGAGTAGAGCGGCATGCTCCGCGCATCCCCCCTCCGCCCCATCGCAGAAGTGATTTATGGGCAAGGAAGGGGGAAGGAACATGGTGGAGACTGAAGATATGAAGGGAAGGGAAGCTTAGTAGAGAAGCCAGGCAGTAAATATGACAACAACAACGTACCCCGGCCAGATGAGCCCGTGGCATTGAAAAAGAGGGAAAACCCCTGGGAGGAAATTCTGACTTAGGCCTTCTTTCTACTTCCTTATTTTTCAGACAAGGGTGGGTTTTTTCCCCCTTCCCTGAAATCTTCCATCAAAATCTGTGAGTAGCCAAGGGTGTTTTAATAGGGTCAGTCAGGTATTAAGAATGTGAGGGACAGCGTCCGTTTGGTCCGCTGGCCGATGAAACACAGCTGCATGCACACTCCTGATGACGCTTCCATCTATCGTCACGTGAACTATTAAAAATTCCCCTGGGGGAAAAAGAGAAAGTCATTTAGAAATGTTAAGCTGGGGTCCCTAATTCACATCCTGGTTCCAAGCTTATAAATTGACATTATTTAAATATGTCATCACCTTGGTCTACGGATTTTCCCCAATAGCATCAATATAACCACCTAGACATGCTTAACTGAAGGAAACAAAAAATGTGCCTGTATTTCTGAGCTTCCTGGGAAGGCCAGCCTCACTGTGACCGCCAGGCCTGCATACAGGAGCTGAGGACTGACCTGTGTGTATGTTTGTGCAGGTCGTAACAGTGGAGCCTGGGACGCGAAGTCACCTTCTCCTGCTGCGCCATCCCCGCTGCCCAGGGCTGGGTGAGTACTGGCTGTGCAGGTCAGCTCTGTGAGCTGTGAGTGGGTGGTCCCCACCCCACTCGGTCATGGGCAGGACTGCCTGGAATCCATCAAGAGGTCTTGCCTGAGAACCTGGGGGCGCAGCGGGTGCTTTTCCGCTATTTCCACCCAGAAGAGCACACTGCCCAAGCTCAGATATGCTTGCACCTCGTGCCACAGCAGGTGTGTTCCTAAAGAGTGTGGAAATGAAGCCCTGCTGTCCTGTTCTCCTCCTCCACCCTCCTGGCTTCAAGGTGGACGAGGGGGTCTCCTGCCAAAATTAAGACTAGCAGTCTTTCCTCCCCTAAATTGTTAGTTAAATCTTGAGTTCCGTTGCGCAGAAGCTCCAGCACCTGAATAACTTTGAGACCCACGAGAAGGTTTCATCTTTACTTTCTCGTCCTCCACTTTTCTTTCAAGTAGTTAATGATCTGTGAACAAACACACATACACCCACAACATACACCCGATGGTTTGATCCAAGCCACACTGCCGAGCTTCCTTTCCAAGGTGAAATAAGAGAACTGTTCTTTCTTAATTGAATTTAAAAGAGCTTTGTAAACTGTTAGGCGATGCAATAAGTTAATATCATGAACAGGGACCCATAATTTTATATGGATTCAATGGGATATTTTAAAAGCACACTTAAATATGTGCAAAGCTGGCCTGCATGATTATTATCTTAATTCTGCTTCTGCATAAACAAAAGACATTTTTTAAAGATTTGCTGATTTATTTTAGAGAGATAGTGTATGTGTGTGCGTCACGGGAAGGGACAGAGAAAGAGAGAAACTTAAGCAGACTCCGCACTGGGCTTGAAGCCCGAAGCAGGACTTGATCTCACAACCCTGAGATCACAACCTGAGCCAAAAGCAAAAGTTGGACACTTAGCCAGCTAAGCCATCCAGACAGCCCAAAGCAAAGATGTTCTTAAGTTCAAGGGTTTATTAGCCAAAAGTTCTCGTTGGCTCAGTTTTATCACTTTGGGCAAGTTACTTAATCTCTCTGAGCCTCAATTCCCTAATCTCTGAAACATAACGATAATATCCATTTTTAGAGGTCACTGTGAGGTTTAAATAACAGATGAAAAGCCTAACCCTGTGCTGGGCACTTAGGAATTAGTACCGTTCTTCCCCCAGTCTTCAGCTCTCAGCCAAAAACAAAGCAAGTGAGAGAGAGAGAGAGAAGGTGCGAGAGTCTTTAAAAGAATACAGAAGAGAAGCATATACCATTAAAATATTAGATTACAGTCTCTGCCAGAACCAAGACAAACCGGAAGTTAGCTTGGAAAACCCCTTCAGGACCACAGATCCCAGTGGTTTTCACACTTGTGTTGGCCTTGGATTTCTCTGTTCGGGATGAAACCCTGGGCAGATGTCTAGTAGAGAACAGTCACTTGAGGCAAGGCAGCAGTGGGCAGGAAGGGTGCTGGGGACAGCCTCCCCTGCTGGGCCGTCCTCCTGTCTCCACCCACGGCCCCAGACATTAGCCAGAGGGTGCTGCTGGAGGCTGGGAGGGCTCTGCATATGCCTTGGAAAATACTGATGCTAGTCTTCATTTTATAGACAAGGAAACTTGAAGCTCCAACAAGCTTCCCAGGTCAAAGAGGCCTGAGGTCACAGAGTAATCAGCAGCAGAACTGGAAGAAGAATTCAGTTTTCTGGCTCCCTGACAACACTTGCTCCTGTTTACCCAAGTTAACTCCTTGCTCTCTGCCAGTGGACTCTATCTGCAGCTAGGAGGATCATGGCTAGATCCTGTTTCCCTCCCCCTCTGCCCTTCAAGGACAGTCTTCCAACACACTTGTACCACGTTCATGACACTAGTTTAAATTCAAGAGTAAAATGATATGTAGTCAGCTCCGCTTTACTCTGTTATGTTTTAACAAAGCCCATCCTTTTATCCCCCCAGGAAAAAAACAGCTACACCGCTGAAGACAGTAAGTTCATTTTGCATTTAAATGTGTTTCGTATTTCTTGCAATGCTGATGCTTATTCCCTTATTTAAAGTTGACAATGCTTCTAGCTAAGGTGAACGCAGCAATTCTAGCAACTGAAGTTGCCGCCCAGACAGTCCGAGAGAAATTCTGCATTCTTGGTTAGCGGAAGGTGCTGCATGCGGGGGCGCTCATCCTCACTTGACCCAGCATGGCTTCATGGAGTGTGAGCCGCAGATCCAAGGTGGAAGCCAGGCTCCCTGCCTCCCCTGACATCTGCCCTCCCTGCTTTCCATCTGCTGGCCTGGGAGCTAATGGTGCCTGCCTGCTTTCCATCTGCTGGCCTAGGAGCTAATGGTGTATCAGATGCACAAAGGCCTGCTAAACTCAGACTCTGGCTGGAGTGCGGGGAACCTGGGCCAGCCCACTGTTTGAGGAAGCCCACCTTGACCTAGTAGCTACTCCCTAGCCTGACATCTACAGTCACTTAGCAAGCACCGAGGGGCAGCCTGAAGACCAAAGTGCAAGACGGGCCAGCCCCTACCGTGGGTCACAGTTTCCATCAACCCTGTTGACAGAGCAGGGAAGTCCCTACACCAGGATGACACTGATCCTTCCATGACCTACTTCTAGTCCACTCTCACATAATGCAAAGGTTGGGCTGAGAACTGTGTAGGTTTTGTTGTTGTTTTGTTCTTGTGATTGAAAGAATAGCTATGCATTAAAGAAATGTCCTCCTAAATATTTATCTTATTAATACTGCTTTGACATTCATTTCCACTTTCCACTGTATGGAATATCCTTGCCTTTTTTTTTTTAATAGATTCCAGTTGCCTCTCCACAGAATGCCTCAAGTGTTTGTGAAGGTAAATCTGTATTATCCTGAAGGATGAATATCTTCTCTTAGAGTTATTTGAATTAAGGATTTGTGCATAAGTGTATTTCTAAATTGTTTTCACTATTTATAAGGCAATTGTATGTATGAAACTCAGTTTTCTAAACAAAATGGCCTTTACTTTGCAACGAGTAGTAAGGACATGAGCTTTCAGGCCAGTGTTTGTGGGGCAAAGCTATAGTCTACATGCCCCAAACCTGCCTGTTTGTAGACATACAACTTTCCAGAAACAGTGCTGTGGCCATAGATATGAAGCCTTGTTCAGAGCTGTACACATATCTTAGAACTAATAGCTTAGTTAAGGTAATAAAATTTTAAAAAATGTATTTGAATAAGTTCTTTTGCTAAGTTTTTAAAAATAATGATTTCTGAATTCAAATATATGTTTTAGTACACCTTCAAATGTTTTCCTTTGTCCTATAATAGCCTAAAAATCTTACATATACTTTTAATTAGAATTTTCCCATATTAAAAAAAATACTTGTGTTTGAAAAATACTCAAGGGGAAGAAAAAACAGAAAGAAGTAAGAATTACCCATATTTTCAGCACTTAAAACACTATATAGAAGTGTGAGTCCTGAACCCATCTAATTCACAGCCAGAACTACCCAGTGTTAAAGCCGAGTGAGTGTTCTCCCCATTTCCTGAGTTCACATGGGCACATCTCCATAAAATGTCCTGGTTTCTCTATGATGGATGGCAGGCATCTCCTGAATGTGTCCTACAACTTGCCTGTTTGCATTGACTGCTCCACTTGGGGGGTTTTTTACATCTGTTTCCCACATCTTTTTTCCTCCAGGACATTTCTAAGGTATCCCCCCCTTTCTGCTGTCTTCCTTCCTTTCTTCTGCCTGTCCTTTGAGGCTTCTGCCTTGCTGTCCTTCCATTCCTTAGAGTCTCTCATGCCTGCTGAGCGTGAAGTTCAAGTAGTAGTGGAGTCTTAGGGTGAGCGTCTGTAGGAAGTAAGCTCAACCCTGTGCAGATTCTATTGGCTTTGGGGGTCTTTGAAAACCAGCAGAGAAATGAGCTCCTGGCATGCCCCATGCAGCTCGGGTGTCCTTATTGCCAAAGGGCTCCTAGGACAAGAGCTTGGCATGCCATCTGTTTTGTGACTTGTTTCAAGAACAGAGGCAACCATCATCCAAACCCAGTGCGGGTAAGCAGCCTCTTCTCACCTAGGAAGGAGGGAAGGAGAGAAGGGTGGAAGGACAGATGGAAGGAAGGAAGGAAGGAACAAGGAAGGAAGGGAGGAAGAAGCCTCCAGGACTGCAGAAGCAAAGCAGACCAAGTGTGTTTACTCTTTCCCCTTCTGAAATACCAAGCTGTAAACTCATGAGCAAAAAATCTCACATGGTTGCTCAAAGTAACTTGCCATAGACTTAAAACATCCTTCAGGGATGCAAGGCTTCTGAATTTCGCTGCATTACAAGAAACCCCGAAGTCTATCTTACCATTTCTTTGAATCTTTGAGTTCATACTACATTTATTCCTTTTGGGTTCCTGTAATGGAAGACTGTAATTTTTCAAAATGAGTAGATTATTTGAAAACTCTGGTGTTTTGCCTCTTACCGGTAAAAATTGCTGGGATGTTGTAACACCTGTGGGGGAACATTGGCATGGTTTGAACTGGTTCGTCTTCGGCCGCCGCCTATACTCACACACTTAAAGGTCCACCCCATAGGCTCAGTCCCCGTGAATATTGCCAGAGAAGGGGAAGGTGTGTTTGTAACACTGCTGGGTAAGGGTCCTCGTCCTAATCATGCAAACCCATCACCAGACAGACAGGTGCATAAACAGGTGTCTTTACTGGTGAAAGACATGTTCATGGGAAGATAGCAGACCAAATCCGGTTCTTCTCAGTTGATGTTGCTGGGTTTGGACATGGAGACAAACATTTCATTCTAGCCTAATACGAGCATTTTCTTGATGCAGAAAGGCCTATACCTGCTGAACGCCATCGAACATCTAGTCACAGACAAGAAAATATGCAGTCATCAGTGTTTCCTCCTCCCCAGAAGTAAGAATCCTTCCTTTAAAAATAAGCTTCCCTAACACCTTGTATTGTCACACTGCATAGTGACGTTGGCTTGTGGGGCTTGGTAAAGATCTGACATTTCACTGCATTGCAATTGCATATTTTAAATTTTAACTTAATTTACATTCAATTAATTAACATATAGTGTATTCTTAGTATCAGAGGTCAGTGACTCATCAGTTGTGTATACAACCAGGGCTCATTAAATTTTACAAAGTGTCAAATAGGAAAAAAAACTTTAAAGGAACTACTTAGACGCTTTAAAAGAAAGGCTTAGACCTAATATTTGGGTTAATTATTGGTCTTAACTAAAATCCAACAGTTTAATCAAGTCTCTTCCTTTTATAAAACCAAAGGGGACAGTTTTACTTACTTTGAAGGTTTGGATGCCTTTTCATATCTTTAGATATGTTTTACTGGTCATTTGTGTTGACTCTTTTGTGATGCCTCTGCTCCAAGCATCTTTAAGGCAAGCAAAATGTCAAACTTACTCATCTTGTGCTTTGCCCTTTAACTAATCTGAAATTCTTCCTTTCAGACAAATCCATCACAAACCCGTACCCCTGCCAAGTAAGTACAGTGAAGCCACGGAAAGCACTATCGGGTGGTGGGTAAGGCTGGATCCGTGTAGATAAACGAGCAACATGTCCAGCTGGAGGATGTTCGTTCCTCTCTGGTTTGTTTCCTCTTCTGTTAAATGAAGCCAAGAATTTGATTTCATGGTTATTTTTAAAAGTCAATAAATTTGATGGGGCGCCTGGGTGGCTCAGTGGGTTAAAGCCTCTGCTTTCAGCTCAGGTCATGATCCCAGGGTCCTGGGATCGAGCCCCACATTGGGCTCTCTGCTCAGCAGGGATCCTGCTTCCCCCTCTGTCTCTGCCTGCCTCTCTGCCTACTTGTAATCTCTGTCTGTCAAATAAATAAATAAAATATATTTTAAAAGTCAATAAATTTGAGATAATTTTTACTTTCTTCTTTTTTAGTGTTGTTTGAATATTTCACTGGTCATTCTGGTCATCTTTGACATTTAATTTTTTAATAAAAGCAGTACAACTGTTTTCAAAATAAGAAGATTAAGTACCTGGTACAGTGCTTTGAATATAGAAGGTCTTCAGTAAATGATAGCTATTTAAGTCAGTGCTCAAGTCATGCTAAGGGGTCCACAGGTCCTACACATCGTGTGCCTTCCTTACCTGCTGGCTGACTCCATCCCTTGTTCTCTACTTTTCCCTCCACACTCCAAGCACAGTGACCCCCTGTGATATTCTAGGCCCTTATATGTTGCTATTCCTCTGACCTGGAACATTCTTTCCCGAGATAGCCACATGCCTCCTCCCTCCCTTCTTGCAGATTTTACCCGAGTGTCACCTCAGTGAGGCCTTCCTGACCAGCCTATTTAAACATACTGCTTGTCCAAGGCTAGTCCCCAGTCCCTTCCCTGCTTATTTTTCTCCAGTACTTACGACTCTGTAAGTACTATTTACTATGTCTTTATTTACTATTTACTTATGTCTTTATTGTCTATCTCACTCCATTAAAATTTAAACTCCAGGGGCACCTGGGTGGCTCAGTGGGTTAAAGCCTCTGCCTTCAGCTCAGGTCATGATCTCAGGATCCTGGGATCGAGCCCTGCATTGGGCTCTCTGCTTGGCGGGGAGTCTGCTTCCCCCTCTCTCTCTGCCTGTCTCTCTGCCTACTTGTGATCTCTCTCTCTGTCAAATAAATAAATAAAATCTTTAAAAATAAATAAATAAATAAAAATAAAATTTAAACTCCAGGAGTGCAGGGCATTTTGCTGTTTTGTTTGACTATGACTGCTGTATATCTGTCCCTAGTGTTTTGATCCATGGCAGGCATACAATGATGAATGAATGAATGAATGCAGTCAAGTATTTTCTCTATTTCATGTGGCTCCACTTACAGACTCTAAACTCCTTGAGGAAGTTTATGCCATAAGGCAGTAGTTCTCAAATGTTTTGATCTCAGGAGCATGTTAACACTCTTTTTTTTTTTTTTTAAGAATTTATTTATTTGTCAGGGAGAGAGAGAGCACACAAGCAGGCAGAGTGGCAGGCAGACGTGGAGAGAGAAGCAGGCTCCCTGCTGAGCAAGGAGCCCGATGCGGGACTCGATCCCAGGACCCTGGGATCATGACCTGAGCCGAAGGCAGTGGCTTAACCCACTGAGCCACCCAGGCGTCCCCATGTTAACACTCTTAAAATCATTACAGACCCAAAGAACTTTGGTTCACTTGTTTCTATTAATATTTAATGTATTAATTAAAAGCAGGCAATTAAAACATATTTATTAATCCATTTTTAATTAAAACCTTTATTTTTTCATTTAAAAATATTGAACTCATTACATGTTTACATAAATAATGTATTTTTTATGAAAATGACTGTATTTTCCAAACAAAAACACTTTATTGGGAAGAGTGGCCTTGTCTTACATTTTTTTAAATCTCTTTAATATCTAGAGTAACAGGGATGGATTCTTATATCTGTTTCTATATTCAAGCTGTTGCAATGTCTTCATGGCTGAAGTATAGGAAGGAAATGGGGCTTCACAGAGATACGGATTTGGAAAAGACCTCACAGCCTCCCTGGAAGAATCCCAGGGGTTCTGGGGACCCCAGACCATGCTTTGAGAACCACTGCTATTAGGGATTTTTTTGGTGTGTTGTGATTTTTCAGTGCATGTGTCCCCTGCAGCACCAAGCACAGTGTTAAAGTATAGGCATACCAATTGCTCAAGATACAATGAAGACCCACTGATTTTTCAAATCCCTTACAGGATTTCCAGAAGGGGGAAGCTCAACTGTGGATGGCCTACTTTCATCTAACCCCCATTTGTCAGAACAGGTATGAATGAACTCTTATTGTTATCATTAAACTGCAGGAAAGGGAGTGTCTTCTAATACCTTCTGATGAGCAGTTTGGGGTGAAGCTTGAAGACAGACTGTGTTTTAAGTCAATTTGCAAGTTGTCATTCGCTGATGGGTACAGAACACATTTTGCTTTCAGGGATTAAGACCCTGCTCCGTGTACTCCAATTTGTATTCTGGATGCCCTAAGGAACAGTTTGTGCTTCTTCAAAACTAGCAAAGAAGTGTGTTGTTTTTATTGTTCTTCCGCTCACGTAGATTCTATTTAAACTGTGTAATTTTCTCAGAATAGATCTGTGGAGGCATATGATATTAAAACACATAAAGCAGCACAGTTTTTAAAAAGACAGAGAAAGAACTCTGGGTGCCTGTGGGCAAGTCTCTCTAAGCTTTCTCAACTGTAGAAAGGGTAAGTGTATGTATCCTTCTTGCCTTCAGAGTAGTTAAAAGAATCCAATAAGGTATATTTGATGAAGACACTTCAGAAATTAGAAAGCACTCCACAAAACAACAGCAGTAAGATCATGATAGACAGGGAGCTTATCACTTATTTAGGAGAAAGGCATAAATGGCTCAGGAATCTAGCAGGATTGATTGATTGATTGATTGATAACAATGCTCAAGTACTAAGGTTAGCAGCTAAGGCCAGATGAGAAAAAAGTCAATTATATAATCCTGTCATTGATCAAAGGAAGGAAAAAACTCATTTTCAAATTGCTGGTCCAAATATAGTTAGGTCTGTCTTGGTAATGCAGAATGGGACTTTGTTTTCAGTGCACAGACTGTACCATGTTATTGAAGGCACATCTCATGCTTAGCAATGCCCTCCATTTCGCAGGAAGCGGACATTCACTGCAAGCCATGGTATGCTGGTGCCTGCGATCGGAAGTCTGCAGAAGAGGCTTTATACAGATCAAACAAGGTTTGACCATTTTTAAGTCCCATATTCTGCTCTCCGCCTGTAATAGGCACAGCTGTCATCCCAATAATTTGCTGAATAAAGAATTGCAACCATTGTGGATGCAGGGATTTTTAAAATTTATTTATTCAATAGAAATTGCTATCTTCTCCTCTCTGTCAAGCATCTCCCTCTTTGTTCTTCAGTCTCATTTCTACTTGTCCTTTCTTTGCCAGGATCCATAGGCTCCACTGTTCTCCAGTCAATGGGAGAAGAAGGCTCCCAGGGGAGCTCTCTGTAAAGCTTGGTGCTACATGAGATCCATTCAGGAGTGAGAAGTAACAGGCTATTTTGGATCAATGCATGGGTTAAAAGATCAAGGTCAAGATGGCAAAAAGTACCTGGAAGTAAATTTTTGGAGAGGCCAAGCCCAATCATGTAGGAACACTAGGAGCAGTTTGGAAAAGTCAAAGTTAAAATGCCATCTCCCTTTCTTTCTCTTTCTTCCTTCCATTTTTCTTTACTTGCACCCTTCTTTGTCAGAATATATAACATTTACACACTGGTTTTTGCTACCCTTGCTTTAGTCCTAGCTCTGCAATTAAATATGTTAAATGCTTTCCCATCAATTCCCTTGCTGGCTTCCCCAGTTATCTTTTTTTTTTTTTTTTTTTGACAAAGCTAACCTTATAACAGATTCTCAGGAAGGACTATATTTACATTATTCCCTGAGTTCTTGCACATTCAAAGCTGTTCATAATCTGATAACCTAGAGGATGTCTTGGCTGGTTATAAAATCCTTGTCTTGAGTTTTTAGAAGTGTTGCTCCACTAGATTGTCTTGTTTTATAGGATACTTTTGAAAAGTCTGATGCTAATGTTATTTTCTTGACCATATGTATAATTTCATATTTTAATCAGAAGGCTCTGCAGACCTTTTGTTTTTAAAGTCTAATAGTTTTCCAGAATGTGTCTCTGAGTTGACTTTCAAATCAATTTTTTCAGATAGACAGAACCCCTTTCAATATGTAGACTTGAGTTTTCTCTTATTTCCAAAACATTTTCTTAAATTCCAGTCTTAAAAAGTAATTCTGGGGCACCTGGATGGCTCAGAGGGTTAAGCCTCTGCCTTCAGCTCAGGTCATGGACTCAGGGTCCTGGGATAGAGACCTATGTTGGGATCTGTGCTCAGCAGGGAGCCTGTTTCTCCCTCTCTCTCTGCCTGCCTCTCTGCCTACTCATGATCTCTCTCTGTGTGTCAAATAAATAAATAAAATCTTTTTAAAAAAGTAATTCTGTTCTATTATTTTATTTCTTCCTTAAGGACTTAAATTACATGCATTTTGGACCTTCTTTGCCTTTCTTTCATTCCGACCACTCTGACTTTATTGTATTTTTTTTTTAATTTCCTCTTTTTCCCTCCTGTCTGGGTTGCTTCCATGCCTTGCTTCAGTCATTTATCATATCTTCATATCATATCTTCTTTAAAGATATTGTCCCTTGGGCATCTTGTAATTTCTTCATTTCTGATAGGTTTGCCTTTCTCTTCAATTTCCTTCCCGAGTTTGATCAACTCTTGTTGCATTTCTTCTTTCTGCTTTTTGTCCATTTTTTGTTCATTTTTGGATTTATGATTCTAGAACATTTATTTTTTAAGTTTTTAAATTCATTTATTCATTTTAAGTAATCTCTATACCCAACATGAGGCTCAAACTCATGACCCCAAGATCAAGAGTCACATGCTCTTCTGACTGGGCCAGCTAGGCACCTCCAGAATATTTTATAAACTATTTATTTAAATTGGTATATTGTATTACAGATTTTTTTCTGCTTCAATGTAAGTTTTCAGGAAAAGAATTTTCACCAGCTAAAATGTTTTGATTTCCAATTTCAGCTTTCTTCTCAGAGTACTTGTGAATGGAATTTGTTTCATTTTGATATATGTATATTTTTATTCATAGATAACTTGTAGACACGGTTCCTAGGTCAAGAATGCTCTCTATATTTAATCTTACTGTGTCCCTTCACACATTTCTAAATATATAAACATAGCATCTTATTTCATGCATCAAAAAGTGAGCATTGACTTCACTCAGAATTTTCTGTAAGTATATATGTTACTGAAGTATTTTCTTTGAAAATAATAAACTGTAATCTATAATAAAAATCATATAACTCAGTAATTACCTTTTGAATATATATAGGTATAAACTAATTTATAACCTGTGAAAACCTGAGTAATACCATAATTGTGTTTTTCTTTTAATAAACAGGATGGATCATTTCTTATTCGGAAGAGCTCTGGCCATGATTCCAAACAGCCATATACACTAGTTGTATTCTTTAATAAGCGAGTATATAATATTCCTGTGCGGTTTATTGAAGCAACAAAGCAGTATGCTTTGGGCAGAAAGAAAAATGGTGAAGAGGTCAGTAATTTCTCTTTTAATCCAACTCTGTAACTATGTATTAAGCACAATGGTATCATAGCATATTTAGGTGCTAGAGATGAGGAGAAATGATACAAGAGTATTTGGTCCAAGGCATGCATACATGTCATGAAAAGAAAAGAGTACAAGATAAAATACTGTGTTCAGGCCGCATATTCTATGAAAAAACAGAAGGGAAGAAAGACTTGTATGACATAAAGGCTGTGTCTTAGTGCTTTTATCCTGACTCAGTGCACTCTGATTTGGCATTTTGGTTCAGCAAAACATAGAAATCAAAGTTGAAGTGTCAAGTAGAATCACGGTCAGTGTCCAGAGCTCCTAAGTCAAGAACTAGGATCTCAACTCAAGTACCAATAGATGACCAGGGAAGGATCAGAGGAGGTGTGGAAACTTGTGTTGAAATATTAGACTATTGCCCTCGGACCAGAATGAGCTTTGGGGCCTACAGCAAGAGAAAAGCATTATAGAAGGTCTTGAATGCTAACCAAATATGAAGTCCAACTCTTCTTTAATCTGGACCAACCTCAGTACTTATCATATCTCTGTTTAGCCAGCTTTTTATATATGAGAAAACCCTGAAATATGGGCTGGAACAATCCATAAGTGGTCAGAAAGGGAGTGAAACTTGTTCTGGCCTTGAATGGTAGGTTGAATTTGAATAGGTAGAATGAAAGTTAAGGATGGGAATGAGAAAAATGGAAAGGAAAATGTAAGCAGAGAAAATAGCATTTAAAAAATTCAAGTTAATATTTATTTTCAATACTCTTGCAGAAATAACTATACTCATTCCAAACCCAGCACTTGTTAGAAAGCATTTGAGTTATTACAAAGTATCGTAATTGCTGAAGTGTTTGTCCTGTCCACTAGAGGAGACCAGGGACTAGACTAGGTCTTGCTAGTCTCTGTATTTCCAGAAGCATAGCAGAATAGCTGCCTTCAGTGGATACTTGGTTAGTTCTTATTAAGTGAAGGAATTTATTTGTTTGAGTGATTACAGGCAGGAGAATTGCATTTGTAAAGCAAACTGGTAAGGTCTCTGTCAATTGGTGTGTTTTCTATTTTGCTTTTTTAAATTGTGGTTTAAAAAAACTCATATCTTAAAACTTACCATATTAACCATTTTAAGTGTATAGTTTAGTATTTAAACTATACACTTAATTTTTTTTACAACACTGTAAAACAGATCTCTAGAACTTTTCATCTTGCATATCTGAAATTCTATGCTCATTGAAAACAGCTCCCTTTTTCCACTCTATCCCAGTCCCTGGAAATCACCATTCTACTTTCTATTTCTATGAATTTGACTACTTTAAATATCTCATATAAATGGCATCATACCATGCTTGTCCTTTTCTGACTGGCTTATTCCCTGCAGCATTATATCCTCAAGGCTCATCCATATTGTGTAGTATGTGACAGGATTTCTTTCCTTTTTGAGGCTTCATAGCATTGCATTGTACTGTACACAACATTCTATTTGTTCATCTGTCGATAGACATTTGGCTATTGTTGATGACTATTGTAAATAGTGCTGCTCTGCTCACGGGTGTGCAAATGTTCTTTTGAGAACTTTGCTTTCAGTTCTTCTGGGTATATATCCAGAAGTGGGATTGCTAGATAATGTGATAGTTCTATCTTAAAATTTTGAGGAACTGCCATAATGTTTTCCATAATGATTGTCTCATTTTACAATCCTACCAACAGTGCACAAGGGTTCCAACGTTTCCACATGCCCACCAACACTTGTTATTTTCTGGGATTTTTAAATAGCAGCTAACCTAATTGATAAAAGGAGATATTTCATTGTAGTTTTGATTTGCATTTTTCTGATGATTAGTGATTTTGAGCATCTTTTCAAATGTTTGTTGGCATTTGTATATCACTCTGGAGAAACGTCTATTTGACTCCTTGGCCCATTTTTACATTGGGTTATTTGATCTTTTAGTTTTGTGTTGTAGGACTTCTTTATATATTCTGGATACTAATCCATTATCAGATAGATGATTTGCAAATGTTTTCCCCATTCCATGGACTGCCTTTTCATTCTATTAATTGTGACCTTTGATGAACAGAGGTTTTTAAATTTAATGTAGTCCAATTTGTCTATCTTTGTTTTTGTTGCCTGTCCTTTTGGTGTCATACCCAAGAAGTCATTGACAAATACAATCTCATGAAGATTTTCCCCTGTTTTCTTCTAGGAGTTTTATAGTTTGGGGTTTTATTTTGCTGTTAATAAAGTCTAAGATGATTAGAAAATGTAAAACTCTTGAATCTGAAAACACAAAACATGGATCAAGACCAAACTTGCGTTTTAAAATATAGATTGTTATCATTTAACACCAGTTAAACTTAAACAGAACTGTCTGCTTTTCCATGCTCACAAAAGCCTTTCTCACTGAAACCTTCATCTGACAAATCTTTTAAAATAAATGCTCTTCAGTAGTAGTGTAATAGATACTGGTGATCATTGTAGGACAGAGTGACTTTGGATGGATGGTTTCATTCTAAGCTTCCCCAGGAAGGAAGGGGTCCAGTACTTCTAGAAGAAGCTTAAGGGTGGGAGAAGGAGCTGTCCTATTTAGAAGTTCTGAAATTCTCATAAATTTTGAGCTGCCATAGGGATTCTGGACTCTTTTGTCCTGCTAAGGAAATCCCTAAAAAGGGATTCCTCTTGGCCTAAAGAGCCTTCATCCCTACGGATGAATAGAACAGAACTTCACCCTACTTCCTACATATCCAGCCTATAGATACCAAAACAAATATTATAATGGTATTGGAAGTGCAGACAGAGTCCATTAAAACTTTTACTTATCTATAATAATAAGGTTATTTTTCCCATACAGTGAATATCTGAATAGAAAATGAAAGCTCGGGTTACATGATATCAACAATGTTGATATTATGAAAAGTCTGTTTGCCTGTATTTGTGTTTGGGTGTATATGGGTAGAAAAAGAAACCAGTTGATTAACTGTTGAACTATTTTATGCAGTTGTTTTGGCATTATGTAGCTATGATATTAAGGAATTTTATAGCTCTGATATCTGTTTATTTTATGGACCATGACATTTTGAGTTATCACAAACAGGTTGTTTTTCTGTCCACATGAATAACTCATACAATGAATTACTGTAGACATTTTTTTTTAAAGCGCTAAGGAAACTGCACCTGTGCTCAGTTTCACATTCAATATGCCTCAACTCTGCCTCAAGCTTCACATATTTCAACTCAACTCAACTCCCTATTCAAACATTTCAGTCCGCAAACACTCCAACAAAGAAATACTGAAAAATATCCAGGGACTGGAATGACAGGATAAGATGTTTGTTTGTATAAGTATAGCAACTCTCTACTGTGTTTCCTGGGTTCAGAAAACACTTTTTGCCTGGAATCCACTTCAGAGAGGCCATGGTATTTCATTTCCTGGTTCTTCAGTCCATCAGTTGAAATCCAACTGCATTCAGTTTAACAGCGTGCTATTCCAAGCAAACAGGATGGATGTCTTTATGAATATCATGAAAGAATTTCATTGGCAATTGCTAAAGGGCTGAATGACTGAAGAGCAAGTTCAGAAATAAAGAGTAAAGATACTTGAAGATCCCTGTCTCTCACTCTCCTCCCTAACCTAATATTCAGATAGTTATCTAAAAGACAACTGGTATTTCATTTGAAAAAGTTGGCCAGTATTCTGAATACTTTATTTAGTATATAGATGTTTGGAAGCTATCCAAATAATTAAAAGGCTTAAAAAAACTTTTATTCTAAATATTTGTCTTTATATGAAGAATTAAAATAATAAATCAATTGTTGATAATTGCTAAATTTATGGCAGTGTTGCAAAACAGTTACTGCTTTTTAAAAAAATGATTCTAAATATTTATTTATGATTATGAGCTTATAGTACTTTCGTATAATCAATGCATTTCATTTCCTTTCCTGTGTTATATTGTGTTATACTTATTTTCTCTTTCATTTAAAATTTTGATAATTCTTCAGGAGAATATTTGTGATAACCTTAAATTAAAATCCATAAACAATAGGAATTAACACACAGGAAAATAAATACGTATGGTAAGAGCCCAGCATGGATTCCATTATTAATTAACTCTAAACTAATTAATAATTAGCTTTGGAAGCTAGAACAAAAATGAAAATATGAGAATTTATAAAGCTTTATTTATTCAAAAAGGAAAACAAAAATAAAACAAGCATCAATTAATCTGGGAAATAACTCTTTTCTGACACTAAATTCTAGAATTAATTTATTACATCAGTTCTTGCATCTAAGACTTGTGCAACATAACAGATAATCTATGTTTTGTAAAAAACGTAGAGAAATTTAGTATGTGACAGTTTTACACTTGTTACTGAATAAAAAGTCATTAAAATATTACATCATAATTCAATGAAGTAATTTCTGTAAGTGGTTACACTAATTGAGGCTGCCAGTGTTTTTAATGTAACTCAACATAAGCAAGGACAGAGTTAGTCATCTCAAGGATTACAGCCTTTGTTAAATTAGACTTTTTTGGGTAGAATGTCAGCTGAGACCTAGTAACATTGACTAACCTGAGAAAGTGGGAGAAGATTGGAGGAGCAGAGCTCGAAGTTAACATAAGTTCCAGTGTTTAATTCATCTATGTTTTCTTGCTCTAGTACTTTGGAAGTGTTGCTGAAATTATCAAGAATCATCAACATAGCCCCCTGGTTCTTATCGACAATCAGAATAATACAAAAGATTCGACAAGACTGAAATACGCAGTTAAAGTTTCATAGATCTTTTTGAAAAGTGTCAACGTCATTGCTTCAGACATTTTCCTTATTTCTATTTTCGAGAAAAAGTCCCTAAACTTCTTATTTTGGATTCTGAATCATCCCATAATAGGATAGAAGATGGAGGCAGCTACTGAGGTGGTCATCCATTTCTTTATAAGAAGCTCACACGGACTTGTTCTATTGCCTGACCTGATGAACTGTGAATATTTGGTGAGATTGAGTTATCATGCTACTAATATTCTCCAAATAAACATCTTTATTTAAAAGAAATAGGTGTAAAGTCTTTTTAGTCATGTAAGAAAATAACACTCTATTTTCAAATATAAGAAAATAATATTCTTGGATTAAAACAAAGCTGCTGGAAATTTGGGCCAGCACAATTGTCACTGGTACACTAATGTAATGTCTACTGTCCATGCTTGACAATTATGTCTTGGTTGAAATTGTAATATGTAGAAAATACAGGTAATGTACAATATTTATAACTACTGATTAAGGAGGATATCCATTTTGTGAGTGGGAAACTGCCACTAAGCTGTGGGAGATATATATACCCAGCCATGGGAGATGTATATAGATATGAACTTTCTAGAAGATCTTGTCCGCAATTATGTTGTTAGTTTTGCTTATTAAAAATAGTTATACTCTCTTTGATCTGCATATCTATTAAGCGGGTCCTTAATATGAGGTTCAAAGGGGGATGAGAGCAAAACCAGGGAAAAATCCCACAGAACAAGAGCAGAAAAGCAGACATTGATGAACACTAAGGAATGAAAGAGATACCTTATGAGCAGTCATATCCAAGGTCTTAGATCATCCTAGAAATGTAATATAGATTGTCATATCAAAGCTTTTCATTCTACTGTATACTTTAAACAGGCACTTAAAAGCAACTAATTAAGATAAATCAGATAATTAAGTGAAGAATACACTTGATTACAGAATAAGATAGCAAAATCTGAAAAGATTTTGAAATGCTATAAGGCAGTATTTCAGAGTAACAAACACACAGACCCACTTGTAAAGATAATTGTATTTCTAGCCTCTAGAACTGAGAGACAGTGAATTTCTGGTTTTTTTTTAAGTCATTCAATGTGTAATACTTTGTTATGGTAGCCCTAGGAACATAGTACAATCCATATACATTTTTGACAGTGAAATCAAATACAAATGGGTTTTGGTAATTTTGTATGGAAAGGTTTTTTTTTTTTCTTTTACGAAAACAATGGAATCGTTTAAAATGTGAGATAATTCACAATTGAACGAAAACTGGGTTTATCTTTTGTAAAGCAAAGCATCCATTTGTAGTTAAAGTATGAGGTTTCTGTTTCAATTTTTCTCGGTGTTATAAGGAATTATTTTCTACTTGAAGAAATTCCCACTAATTCCTTCTGCTACCACAGTGATCCTGGCTCTGTAACAACTTCTTTGCATCCATCCCCGTTCTCTGCCCCCAGGTAGCCTATTCCAACTAAGTAGAGGAGAATAGCCATGAGGTAATACTAATCTAGATGACTGACATTCGGCACTGCTAGGGTCAGTTTCTTGGAGCAGAGGCTGGGAGAATTTCTGGGAGATAAGTCAGTCTTTGTTGAGGGATCCACTTCTCCCCTTAGCTGGAGAAACACCCTACCCAAGACAGCAGTCTTTTCCCCCTTACCTGTTACAAGAGGATGGCCCTACCTACTTCTCTAAACCTTCCCAGGCTACTCTGTGAAACTAGAAAAACTTTCAAAAGCTCTCAAAGGCCCTGTCCGTGATCCACAGTGTTTGACCAACAGGTGGTTTTGCATAGGAAGATTTTTAGGCGAGCTAGGTGGTAGAATCAAAGTTGCTAGTCAAGGAGAAGTACATTGCCTAGCAGCTCAAGGAATCTAACCACTACAGTTCCTGTTCTATGTTTAAAGGGTGTTGCAAACTCCATTGCAGCTGCAGTAGGAGGAGGACTGTTCCTTTGTTCAAATGGACAGCAGAGATGGGAAGAGGAGGCCAGTGGCCACCAGAAGCCTGAAGTGTGCTATGACGAGTCAACCAGAGCAATGGTCCACACGCCCTCCAGTCTGGGAGCTAAACCCATCCCACTGCAGCTGTGACAGGCTTGCCTAAAAGGGAGGCCCAGACAACAGAATGCAGAGATTCAAACAAGACATGATCTTCAGCCAGGCTGAGTTCCTGTCCTTCAAAATGGCCCTAAGATGCCACATATAACTCAGCTGCTGTTTGCAGGCAGCGTTGCAAGGAAACCACTGAAAGACCTGCCTCCCAGCAAGGCTGGTTGCACTGAGTGCCCTTAGCACTCAGCAGCTGTGTCTAACCACGAGGTGAGGAGGCAGAAGCTTCAGAGTTAGGTCAGGGTACCCTAGTCCTACCATTTATCAGGTTGTTATCGGGCATGTTCTTACCGTTCTAAGCCTCAGTTTATACATTTGTAAAATTATATCTGTCTGGTAATGATATAAGAATCAAGATAAGCTAGTAAATGTTAAATACCTAGCATTTAGTTATGCCTAATAAATATTAATTTCTAGTCCACTAACCAAAATCTCCTTTACAAATAAAAATGTAGTCCATGGGCAATCCTTCAAATAAACCGATCTATAAGTATTTTTGAATGTTTAATAATTTTAATTTTGTCTCAGGAAAATCCCATATATTTCTCTATGCCCATGGTTATTAATCTTTTGATTATTATAAAATTCTTTGAGAATTTGATAAGCACTAAGGGTGTTTGCCCCATGGGAAAAATGTGGTAATGCATACACACAAACTCTACTTAAATTTCATGAGAAACATGGCCCCCTAGGGCCTGTCCATGGACCATGGATCTGAGGATACAAGGCTAAGGACAGTTGTCCTACGTCTTAAAATGTGAAGCATCAAAATGCATATATTCTACTAAGGACGTGAATGACCCTCAGAGTAACTCTTCCAGCAGTTGCCTGTTATCTTAAGTGCAGTGTGCCCCCCTTTTTCCCTAGATAAATGTAGAACTTCTAAATTTTGTCTGTTACTTTTTCTATAAATGGGCCAATTATAAATGGGCCACTTAGGCCTAGGTTTTAATCCTGCTGGCTCTGTCCTTCACTAGCTGTATCATCTTGAACAAAGTACTCAGTGAACTTGTTTTTCTTATTTCCCTTGTAGGGTTTTTATAAAACTAATACATACAGATACCTAGGCATAGTAGGCCTCTACAAATGCTATCACCATAGCTGAAGTCTCAAATACCTCACTTGTAAGTCTAGAGGCAAAAGACACAATTTGAAGATTATTGCAGGAAAGCTGTTGTGAGAAAATACAGGGCTAAACTCTGGTGGGTGACCAGGGACCCATAAAGAAACAGATATAAGGGAAATGTCTAAGAGGCACTAAGACTAAATGATCAAGAGGGAATGGTAACTGGCCACATGTGGGATATAGGGTGAAATATGAGTCCACATTGATTCCATTGATTGAAGGCTGGATAACTGAAAGACCGAAACTGCCTCTGACCGAGAGAAAAAAGTCTGAAGGGAGAGCTGAACTGTTTTACATCCTTGACCACATGGTTGGTTCTAAAAGTCTCAAAGGCAATTTGTTGAATAGGATATCAGAACAAGTCAGAAGACTTATATTCATGTACAGACTCATTAATAGGAAAATTTATTGTATTGACCTGGTAAGAAATCTTAGAAAATATTCAGGAAGCTGAGGCATTAAGAGGAACTGCATTAAATGTTAACACAGTACTGGTTGTTTGACATTTTGTTTGGTTTTCAGGATGACATAAGGAAAAAGTGTTTTATGAAGACTGTTCTGAAAAGGTGCACAAAACTGAAAGGCTGGAGGCAGACAGAGTGGCCATTAGATTAACCGAGGCCCGAAGTAGTGAGGCTCCAGAATAGTATGGTGGGAGCAAGAAGGGAAAGGGAGGAGAACCCAGAAAAGGACACTCCAGCACTTGGAGGTCGGCACAGTGTGTTTGAGATTCATCCATATAGTTATGTGTATCATAGTTGTTTCTTTTTATTGCTGAGTAGTATGCTGGTATACGGATATATATCAGTTTGTTTTTCTGTTCACTCATTGATGGAGTTTGATTGTTTCTGGCTTCTGAATGATGGAAGTTGCTATGAACGGTTGTGTGGAAGTCTTTATGTGAACATCTGTTTTCATTCCTCTTATGTAAATACCTAGGAGTAGTAATCCTGGGTCACACGGAATATGCATATTTAACTTTGTGAAAACTGCCAAAATGTTTCCAAAGTAAATGTCCCATTTTACACTGACATCAGTAGTATATGAGAGTTCTGTTGGTCCACACTCTAATCAGCACAATAGTATTAGTATTTTAATCATCCTAGTAGGTATGTGGTAGTATTTCATTGTGGCTTTGTGTTTTCTTGAGGACTAATGATATTGAACATCTTGTCATGTGTATATATCTTCCTTCTTTGAAATGTCTGTTCAAAGCTTTGGCCCATATAAAAAATTGGGTTGTTTGTCATTTATTAAATTATAAGAATGTATTATATATTCTGGATATAAGTTCCTTGATAAATACATGTATTATAAATATGTTATTTTGCTTCCCTGGAGTAAACCCTACTTGATCGTGATATATCACCTTTTTTATATATTGCTGATTTGATTTGCTAATACAGTGTTAAGGATTTTTACATGCATTCATTAGGGATGTTGGTCTGTAGTGTTCTTTTCTTATAATGTCTGTCAGGTTTTAGTATCAGGGGAATTATGGACTCAAAATGACATGAAAAATGTTCCCTTTTCTGCTTTCTGAAAGAATTTGTATAGCACTGATATTATTGCTTCCTAATATGTTTAATGGAATTCACCAACAAGGCCTAAATCTAGGCTGGTGTTCTCTTTGTGAGAAGGTTTTAAATTATGGATTCAATTTTTTAATAGATACAGGCTATTGAGACTTTCTATTTTTTCTATGTATTTTGTTAATGTCTTCCAAATAATTTATCTAATTCAAATAGAATATTTAATTTACATAAGGTTGATACTAATATTCTCATATAATCCTTTTAAAGTCTGTGGGGTCTGGAATAATATCCCCTCTTTCAGTTCTGATGTTGGTAATATGTATCTTCTTATTTGCTTTAGTCTAGCTAAAGACCATTTTTATGATTTTTCCAAAAAACCAAATTTTAGTTTCATAAGTTCTATTATGTGTCTGTTTTATATTCATTAATTTCCACAGATGCCTTTATTATTTCCTTCCTTCTACTTATTTTGGGTTTAATTTGCTCTTCTTTATATGTTTTCTAAAGATGGGAACTTACATAAATGAGTTTAAAACATTATTGTTTTCATATAACTATTTAAAGGTGAAAGTTTCCCTCCAAGCACAGCTTTAGAATATCTCACAAATTTTAATATAGTTTTCTCAGTTTTATTCACCTCTAACATTTTCAGATTTTGTGATTTCTTTTCTTTAAACCACTGGTTGATCAGAAAAGTGTTATTTAATTTCTGAATATCTGACAATTTTCCAAATCTTTTTCTGAGATTGATTTCTGATTGAATTCTGTTGTAGACAGAAAATACAGTCTGTATGAACTCAATTATTTTAAATTTATTAAAAATTGGAATAATCTAGTGGATGTCCCATATTTACTTGTAAAGAAGGTAGAGGGTGGAGTGTTATAAAATTTTATTTAGCTCAGGGCACCTGGGTGGCTCAGTGGGTTAAGCCTCTGCCTTTGGCTCAGGTCATGATCTCAGGGTCCTGGGATTGAGCCCCACATCAGGCTCCCTGCTGAGCAGTCTCAGCTCTGCTGAGCAGGGAGTGCTTCTGCCTGCCTCTCTGCCTGCTTGTGATCTCTGTCAAATAAATAAAATATTTTTAAAAAATTTTTCATTTAGCTCAAGTTGATTGGTAATGTTGCTCATGTCTTTTATGTCCTTACTGGTCTGATTTTATTTTATTTTTTTTTTTGGCCACCTGTTCTATCAATTACTGAGAGTGTTGAAATATCTAACAATACTTGTGGATTTGTGGATTTCTCTTTGTAATTCTGTCAGTTTTGCTTAATATATTTTGAAGCTTTGGTATTATGCACATAGAACTTTAGAATTGTTATATCTTCTTAATGAACAGATCTTTTTATCATAAGTGTTTCTTTTTATGCCTAGCATTATTTTTTGCTCTCAAATCTACATATTTTGATCCTCTCTCATAATTTCTGACTTTTAATGGGAGTGTTTTCACCATTTACATTTAATGCAGTTATTGATGATTGGGTTTAAATCTACTATCTTTATTTCTTTATTATCATAATCCCACCTATTTTTCCTCCCCTTTTTCTCTGGCTTCTGGTGGGTTGAAGTTTTTAAAATCAAGTCTATCTTCACTATTGAATTACTAGCTATATATCTCTTTATTCTTTTTAATGGTTCTGGGGTTTACAATCTACATCTTTTACTTACAGTTTATCTTCAAGTACAATAGTGTATCTCCATTTCTTCTTCCATGCCTTTGTACTATTGTTATACATTTTACTTCTACATGTTATAAATACCATGATGTTATTTTTTTGCCTTAAATGATGAGTTCTCCTTAAAAGAACCTAAACAAAGCAGGGAAAGTCTTTTAATACTTATTCATTTACTAACATTTCCAGTGCTCTTAATTCCTTTGTATAGATCAAATATCCATCAGGCATCATGTTCTTGTCACCTGAAGCATTTTTCTTAATATTTAAGATAGTACAATTTTGTTGGTGAAGACTTATCTTAGATTTCTCTTATATGAAATTGTCTTTGTTTTATCTTCATTTTTGAAGAATAATTTTGCTAAAGAATTCAAGAATGACTTTTTCCCTTCAGTACCTTATAGCTATCATTCCACTGTCTTCTGGCTTGTGTAGGTTCTGATGACAAGTATGCAGTAATTCTTCTCTTTGATTCTTAGCACATAATGTGTGCTTTTTCTTCTCTGGCCATTCTAAACATTTTCTCTTTATCACTTGTGTTTATGAAAATGTGATTATGGTGTGTCTTAGTGTGGTTTTTCTTTATTCTTTTCCTGCTTGAGCTTCATGTTGCTTCTTGGATCTTGGGATTTATAGTTTTCATCAAATTTAGAAAAACCATTCATTACTTCTTCAAATATTTTGCCTGTTCTCCTTCTGCTCCTCCCCTTCTGGGACTCCAGGAACACAAATGTCATACTACTTGACATTACCCAATAGCAGCAGCCATGGAGGTGTGCTGCTTGAATTTCCCCATCAAGAAAAAACTGGGCTTCAACTGTGAGGAATGCAATTAGGTGACAGCCTTCAGCTGTTAGTGCTTTTAGAATCTACCTTAGGTTTTGAGCCAAGTCCATGCTCTTTCTAGACAGTTTTCACTCTGGCCATTTCTGCCCAACAGGGAACTCTAATGGGAAGTCCTTGACCTAATACATTCATTGAGTTGGCTGATTTTATCAGCAGTGCATGGCAGACTGAGGCTTTCTATACCCAATCCTACTTCCATTCACAAATCCTGTTTTCCCACCAGTGTCTGTACTATGGTTTCAAGGTTTTTCTTACTCAATTTTGTTCCCTCCCCTTTAATTTTTCCCAGGCATTACTGTTCAGTAAACCTCTTGCATTCCAAACTCAGCATCTGCTCCTCAGAAAACCCAATTGACAAGGTTACTACCAGAAGTAGTCCAAAAAAGTAGGCAGTAAGATAGGTCTTTGGACCAGATTACTAACCACCCAGCTAGTAGTGAGGACCTCATCCTGGGGGTATTTTGAGGCATGGACCATCCTTGGTATAAAGTGGCAACCCAGTGAGAGAGAAGAAAACTGAAGACCAAACTCAGGATTTAATAGAGTTGCTGAGTTGCAAAGAAAATTTAACTCTGAACCAAGACAGGTCTGTTATGCCAGTGTGAGAGTCCTAGTTCAGAAAACCTGAGACCCTGACAGGTGGGGTGAGTATATCTGGTGATGAGTGGTAGTGAATTCATTGTTGGTGGTGAATGCCACAAATTATTTGGTTTCCCAGACTCCTCTAAACCCTTAGAGTCTACAGAGGTGTCTCTCTCATTTAGAACTATGAACCAGTGCCTGGGTGGCTCAGTGGGGTTAAGCCTCTGCATTCAGCTCGGGTCATGGTCTCAGGGTCCTGGGATCGAGTCCCACATTGAGCTCTCTGCTCAGCAGGGAGCCTGCTTCCCCCTCTCCCTCTGCCTGCCTCTCTGCCTACTTGTGATCTGTCAATTAAATACATAAAATCTTAAAAAAAAAAAAAAAAGAACTATGAACCTGGCTGTGTAGGAAGACACTGCAGAGGTCTCTTTCCTGCAAGACAACAGAAATTTCCTTTAGGAGATGCCCCATCTCCTGGCTGCTAAACCAATAACTAAAGTTAAATTGCAGCACAAACCAGCTATGAATGTGCTTGTCCTGCTGAGGGAAGAAAATAATAAATTCTGAGATTAAAGAATTAGGCACCAGGTACTGGCTGGAGCTGAGGAAGTGCCATAGGACTAGATTTTGAGAATGCCTAAGCAAAGGACCCAGAATATAAGACTGGATGAGAAATAATTTATTAATTTAAGGGAATTTCTCAGGATATAGAATTTAACACCCTGGTAAGACCTCTAGAAGATGGTGCAAATTCACTGGGTGGCTCCTGCAGGATGAGAGAAAGTGATGACTTTCACTAATTGAGGCTGGAATGTCTGAATTGCTATGGAAAAAAGTGGAGGAAAAAATTTAAGACACAAGGAAATAAGCATGCTAGTGTGAAGGTATTGTGTGAGGGCAGAAGACCCACTAGAAAATTATGTTCCAGGGAACAAGTGAATTCACCAAGGCCATCAGAAATGCACTGGTAAGAGGGTAAGAAGCATCACTATGAAGTTCACCGGTAGTCCCTTCCTGGTTCCAGTGTGATTTTTCCCAAAAGTGGATTAGGGATGCCCAGTGACAATCACTCTTCAGTGAGTTTCTCAGCCACCCAGCGGGTCCAGTTCTAGCCTGTGGCATCATACCACTGGAGTTTACCCTACAGGCCAATTTCTGCTAACTGGCTCTAGCCCACCAGTGCTCATAGCAAATTTCTCTCAGCCACCTAGTAGTCTCCAGCTTGACCACACCCTCTAGTGAGTTTCTCTGCCACTCAGTGGAGC
>ML109992.1:0-21285 GCA_003697995.1 Taxidea taxus jeffersonii | reverse complement strand
CAGCTTGACCACACCCTCTAGTGAGTTTCTCTGCCACTCAGTGGAGCAACTATCTGTGGACCAGCCTAAGGCTGCCATTGCCTTCCAGTGAGTTTCTGTAACACTCAGCAGGTTATTTACAAGAGAGGAGCTCTAGCTGACCAGCATCCTCCAATGAGTTTCAGAGCTTCTGAACTGACTACCCCTACAGACCAGCTAAAGTCTGTACCATCTAGCTGAATGTGCCAGTGGTGGCTACACCCTCTTCAGTAAGGTCTGAATCTCAGACTAGGGATTGGGGAGCCCTATTCTAAGTGCTCAGTTTCTTCCTTGTTTATTCTTTTTCACTCCTAAAAACAATAGTGATTCCTACATTTGCCATTTCTGTGTTCGTTATCACCCAATTTTCCCCTTCTAATGGTTAACCAACTTTTACTAGGTGCTAATTTTAATGGCATTATCAATATATAATTCACATACTATAAAATTCACCCACTTAAAACTATATCATTTATTATACTGAAAATTGTGCAGTCATTACCACAATCTGTTAGAACATTCTCACCTCAAAAAGAAATTCCAGGGGCACCTGGGTGGCTCAGTGGGTTAAGCCTCTGCCTTCAGCTCAGGTCGTGATCTCAGGGTCCTGGGATCAAGCCCCGCATCGGGCTCTCTGCTCTGCAGACAGCCTGCTTCCTCCTGTCTCTCTGCCTGCTTTTCTGCCTACTTGTGATCTCTGTCAAATAAATAAATAAAATCTTTTAAAAAAAATAAAGAAATTCCATTCCCTTAAGCACACAGTCTATTCTCCATCAGTCCCCATCACAGTTAACTTCTAATCTATTGTGTCTCTACACACTTGCATACTCTTGACATTTCATATGAATGGAATCATACAATATGTGGTCCTTTGTGACTGGCTTTTTTCATGTAGTACATTTTCGAGGTTCATCCACGTTACAGCATATACCAATTCTCCACTTCTCTTTATCTCTAATAATATATAATACAGACATACCACATTCTTTTCATTCATTGGTTGATAGACATTTGAGTTGTTTCCACTTTTTGGCTGTTATAGATAATACTGCTCTAAACATTTGTGGACAAGTTTTTAGGTGAATATATGTTTTCATTCTTTTATCTATATCTAGAAATGGAATTGCTGTGTCATATGACAGCCATGTTTAACAGTTTGAGAAATGCCCATTTGCCAAAAGCATGACTTCACATTCTGACAGATGTCTGAGAGTTTGTTTTGCCACATACTTACCAGCACTTATTATTGTCTTTTTGACTATATCCATTTTAAAAGGTGTGAATTACTATCTCATTGTGGTTTTGATTTGCATTTCCCTAGTAACTAAAGACATTAAGCATATTCTCATGTGATTTTTAGTTATTTTTATATTTTCTTTGGGAAGTATCTATACAAATCCTTTGACCATTTTCTGATGTAATTGTCTTTATTATTGAGTTATGATCATTTTAATATATTTTGGGTACAATTCCCATATTAGATAAATGACTTGAAAATATTTCTTCCATTCTGTGGGTTGTCTTTTCACTTTCTTTCTTGAGTTCTCTGAAACCCAATTTTTTCATTTTAATGAATTCTAATTTTCTTTTTAAAAAACCTTACTTTTGGGGCACCTGGGTGGCTCAGTGGATTAAGCCTCTGCCTTTGGCTCAGGTCATGGTCTCAGGGTCCTGGGATCGAGCCCCATATAGGGCTCTCTGCTCAGCAGGGAGCTCCTCCTCTCTCTCTGCCTGCCTCTCTGCCTACTTGTGATCTCTGTCAACTAAATAAATAAAAAATCTTCAAAAAAAAAACAAAACACCTTACTTTTTCTTTGATTTCTGTGCTCTTGGTGTCTTATTTAAACTGTTTCCTAACCCAAGATCATAAAGATTTACACCTGTTTCTTTTATAGTTTTATCTCTAATAATCCATTTTGAATTAACTTTTACATATGATGTGAGGTAGTGTACAAATGCATTCTTTTGCACGTGGATGTCCAGTTGTCACAGCAACAGTTGTTAAAAGACTGTTCTTTCCATATTTAAATGTCTTGGCATTATTGTCAAAAGTCAATTGACTATTAATGTATGGATTTATTTCCGGACACTCAATTCTATTCCATTGATCTACATGTCCATTATGTCAGGACTCAACGGTTTTGATTAGAGTAGCTTTGTACAACTTCATTCTTCTCTTCAAAATTGTTTTCGCTATTGGTTATTCTGAATCCCCTGCATTTCCATATGAATTTTTAGAATCAGTTTGTCAATTTTTTGCAAAGGCAGCTGGAATTCTGAAAGGGATTGTGTTGAACCTGTGGTCAATTTGGGAAGTCTTTCAATCTTAACAATTTTAAGTCTTCAGATCCACGAACATGGGTTATCTCTACATTTATTTAGGTCTTCTTTAACTTTTTTCAACAATGATTTGTAGTTTCAGTCTTGCATTTTTTGGGGGGTCAGATTTATTTTTGTCCTTTAGCTAACACTCTAAATGGAATTTTTTTTCCTCAATTTAGGATTATTCATTGCTAAAATCTAAAATCGAGTAGAACTGGTTTTTCTTTTTTTTTTTTTCCCCATAGGTAAATATTACTTGTTTTTTTCTTTAAGCTTTTTTATTTAAACATATAATGTAACCCCACCACCCTCTCCCCCCCCACCCCCCTCAGTTTGTTTTATGACATTAAGAGTCTCTTTTGGTTTGTCTCCCTCCCGATCCCATCTTGTTTCATTTTTTCTTTTCCTACCACCTTAATCCCCACCCCCATTGCATCTCCACTTCCTCATATCAGGGAGATCATGTGATAGTTGTCTTTCTCCAGTTGACTTATTTCGCTAAGCATAATACGCTCTAGTTCCATCCATGTCGTCGCAAATGGTAAGATTTCATTTCTTTTGATGGCTGCATAGTATTCCATTGTATATATATATATATATATATACCACATCTTCTTAGATCTGTTTTTTCTACTGATCTTGTATTCTGCACCCTTACTGATCTCATGTATTGATTATGAAAAGATTTTAGTGGATTCCTTAGGATTTTCCACATACAAATCACGTTATCCCATACTATAGATATTTTTAATTCCTCTACCTGGATGTTTTTTTTTTTTTCTTTTATTTGCCTAATTGCCCTGACTAGAATGGCTAGTATAATGTTTAATGAAAGTGGTGAGAGTGGACATCTTTTCTTGTTCCTGATCTTAAGGGGAAGGTTTTCAGTCTTTAACCTTTAAATCTGACATTAGCAGTAGCCCTGAAGATAAAAGTCCCATTCCTGGTAATAGATAGAACAGAACAGACCTCAACCACAAAGAATTGTAATCATTTGTTTTGACTAGTGTGGTGGCTTTCCGGAAGACTGGCTCTTGTCTGACTTGAAGCTTGCCTGGAACTAAAGCTGCTACCTAGGGGCAATGTCGAAACACTAAAAGGCAAATGTTTTGGTTACTGCTGCCTGAGTAAGAGATAACATTTGAGGCAAGCAACAGACTGACCAAAAACTAGGGAGGACAGGCTGGGGAATGAATGATGTCCATAGGGCTTTGTAAAGTTACAACATATTTCTGGGAATCTAGAAGACCACATGCACAGTCAGGGCTGTGTGTATCCTAAGGAGACCCCTGAGAAGGCCTCATGCTGTCATCTCTGACTGACCTGGAGGTTCTCCCAAGGTAGAAAGTGAAGGGTAAGGCACAGTTGTAAACTGCCTGGCTGAGTGTTGGAGTTGCACCACAAAAACACACAGAGTCCCTGGCAAACACTGGGAGATTTTTCCATTCTGGGTGTATAAGAAACTCTCTATCCAACCATTTGCTGGCCATTGAGCTAACATAACAGATAGTGTAGTGGCCACACATGACAAAGAATACAGACTTCACAAAATTAGTTCAGAAAGGTTACAAACAACTACAAGAAGCAACAACAACAAACCCTGGGATAGAATGGGGTGGGGGGAGAATTTGATTTTCAGAGTTGCACATTATAACACTTTAAATGTTCTATTTTCAACAAAAAAATTACAAGGCATGCAAAGAAAAAGTATGGCTCATACACAGGGCGAAGAACAACCAATGGAAATCCTAGGAAAGCCCAGGCACTGGATTTTCTAACCAAACACTTTAATGAAACCATGTTTAAATAATGAAAAGAAGTACATCTCAACCAAATAAAGAATATAAATAGATAGAAGTAGTGAAAAGAACTTTTAATTCTAGAACTCTTAATTATAGAGTTGAAAAGTTTAATAACAGAAATGAAAATTTCACTTGGGCTCAGCAACAGATCTAAGCAAGCAGAAGAGAGAATCTATAAACTTAAAGATAGATCAATTAATATTGTCCAGTTCAAGGAACAAAAAAAATTAAGAAAAATGAACAGAGCCTAAGATAATAGAGCCAACAAGCATAACAGCATATATATAATGGGAGTCTCAGGGGGAGAGAAGAAAAAGAAAACATTAAAAAGAATTATTTGAAGAAAACGTCCCAAATCTTCTGAAAAATATTAACCTACAATACATGAATCTTCAGAAACTCTGAGTTCTCAAAGATATGTATACTCAGACATATTATAACTATTTTTTTTTAAAAAAGGGAGAATCTTGAAAGCAGCAAGAGAGAAGTGACTCATCGCATAAGAGGGGTCCTTATAACATTAACAGCTGACTTCTCTACAGAAACTATGGAGACCAGAAGCAGTGGGGACATAGTCAAGGTGCTGAATGGGAAAAAACTGTCAACCAATTTTATAGTCAGCAAAACTACCCTTCAAAAAGGTAGGAAAAAAATTCAGACATTCCCAGATAAACATAACTAGTGGAATTGTCCTACAAAGAAATGCCAAAGGGAGTCCTTCAGGCTGAAAGAACACTAGATAGTAACTCAAACCCACACAAAGCCAGACAGAACTGATAATGGTAATTATAAAAGATGTAAATGTATGTATTTATAACTTTTCCCCTCAATTTAAAAATCAAGTGCATGAAGCAATAATTGATGGGCACCTAACTTAAAATGATAATTTTTGATAACAGCAGGAGGGGAGGAATGAAGTGTAGGCCAAAGTTTTTAGTATTGAAATTATTGAACTAGATGAAATAGATCAGCTTAATCTCTTCTAATAAAAATTCTATGTTTTAAATTGTCTATTTTTTTTTTCATTTGTAATTTTGATGTCATATCTAAGAAGACTGCATCAAGAAAGGTCACAATATTTACTTCCACGAGTTTTATAGTTTTGCCTACATTTTGGCTCATGATCCATTTTTAGTTAACTTTTGCGCATGTAGTGTGAGGAAGACTTTTTTTTTTTTCTTTTCCCATCCGTGCTTCAGATTTTGTAATCTCTCTCCATCTGTCTTCAGGTTTGCTGATTCTTCTGCCAGCTCAAATGTACTGCTGAACCTCCCTAGCAGAAGTTCCACTTTGGTTATTGAAATTTCCAGCTCCAGAATTTTCATTCCATTATTTCCCATCTTTTTATTTTCATTTGATGAGTCACTGTCAGCATACTTTCTTTCAATTCTTTAAACTTGGTTTCCTTTAGGTCTTTGAACATATTTACATTTGCTGCATAACACTTATCCTGTATCTGGTACCCCCTGAAGGAAGTTTCTATTGCCCGCTTTTGCCTGTGTCACACTTTCCTGTTTCTTTGAACATCTCATAATTTTGGGTTGAAAACAGGGCATTTTAGATAATATATTGTAGGATCTCTCCATGGTGGTTCTCTTGTCCACTCTGGGCTCATTTTTATTTAGTGACTTGGCTGGACTAATTCATGAAGTCTGTGCCTCTGATGTCACTGCTCAACTTGTTTCTCCCTCATTTTTATCTTCAAGCCTGACTTCCTAGGGGTTGCTTCTGAGTCAACATCATTTAATGATTAGCCACTAATTAATAAGAGGTTGTGTTTAAGCCCCCTGAATTAGATTTACACCCTTCATCACTGTGTGGGGCTTGGCGTTTTTCCACTATTTAGGGAGTTTCCAAGTTTTGTCCTACATTCTGTCAGGTATTTGTACCTCAGACATTCCCCCTCTGGTTGCTCCTATGTGGTTATAGCGTTGAACCCACACACATTATTTCTGATCACAAGGGATGTCTCTAGTTTTACCCACTCTCTTGGTCTCCCTGATCTTGTCTTTAAGCTTTCTGGCTATATTTATTGGTATCACCAGCAATTGTTAGCCTCTATTTATTGGTAGCTGATTGCCCTATAGTTTTCAACAATATTCAGGGGTACAAACTACTCCAGTCTGTTCCAGGTAAAGTTAGGTCCCTAGTAACAGGAAGTGTGCTGTCAAGTCTTTGAAGCTCACTCAAACCTTCCTTTAAACAGAACCTCTTTGTGCTTTTGTGCTATGGAGCATTTGGGGGGGGGGGGGGGGGTATAGTTTGGGAACCAACCTCTTATTGAATGTCTCCCAGATCCTCCCTGCAGAGCAGCTGTGTCAGGGGTTAGAGGAGGGCATGGGGGAGAATCCTTGATAAACCTCCCGGTATGGATCTTCTATAGCCAGAAACAGGGAGGATGGAATCTGCTAACGTTCAACCAGCTGCAGAATGTATGCAGAATAGCTCTTCTTTCCCCCAGAAAGCTGGGACAGATTTAAGCTGCCATTTAGATGCCAAGCCCACCAGAGCAGGTATCTTGCAACATGGTTGTGTGGGAAAGTGGACTTGCACTATAAGAGTAGCTGTCCTGCCCAGATTCTCCTTATACTGTGGGATTTGGGAGTCATACAATGGCTAACCAGCAACCACCTCCCACTTGACATAAGCCTTCTGTGGAACACATGTGTGGTACATAGGACCTACCAAATAGGGATATATTTAATCTTATACCCAGACAAACTGTGTATTGCCCAGTTAGGCTTTGTGGTGTTTCTTTTGGCAGCTTCACATAACTTTTAAATATATTATTTTGTGGCTCTTAATATAAATGGGTCTTTTATTGTTTGCCAATTGATTACTATTAAGTGTTCAGGAAAGCTAATTTTCAATGTACTTCTTTGGATTTTCAAAATACTGAAATCAAGTCATTTGAAAATAGTGTTTTGATCTCTATCCGAGTTTTTCATCTTGTTTTCCTATCTTTTTACGTTAGCAATAACTTATGAAGTAAATGATGATAGCAGGCACCTTAACTGAAAGAAGCAATTTCAGTCACAACCTCAAAAATTACCTTCACTTTTCATTAAAGAACTCTGAAGTATTAGGGAAGAACTCTTCTAACATATTAAAAATGACTTTACTATGAATATTTTTTTAGTAAGTACATTCTTAACATTGACTAAAATTACAATTTTTGAAATTGATGTACCTAATATGTATTTTTCCTCACTATTTACTCAAACATTTCCACTATCACAATAATGGTATGTATTTTTTAAAGAAAGATTTTTAAATTTGGGGCACTTAACAGAAGCTCAAAAGATAGAAAAAAAATAATTCAAAGAAGACTTTGTTAAACACCTCTTCCAAGATACTGACTGCTTTTCAATTATCCAATTAAAAGCATACTTAAATTAATGAACAACAAAAATCAACCAAACTGATCCTATTTCAACTCTGCATTACAGGAAGATTTTTCTGCTACTGCTACATTCTTAAAGAGCAACAAATAAAATGTCCTGATAATTCCTCCAGCAAGTTTCACTAGATAAGATCCTAAATGGAGTCAAGGCACTGTGTTTAAAAAAATTATTTTTTTAACTGAAAGCCGAATAGAGAGGCCCATTTCCAATGGAGATGGACAAATAGGAAAAAATGAAAACACATTCCTGACCAAGAAGCTGGATTGCAAAAATAAACTCTTACAGTTGTAGTAACAACCTCAAACTACTGGATATTCATATTTTAGAGAACCATCTTCAGTTCAGTTTTAGCCAGGAGGGGAAAAAAAAAAAGGATGGGGGTTTTGGTTCTGGATTTTTCACTCTGGCAATAAAGGGGCCCCAACCAGGTTTGCCTTCTTTAGAATAACCTAATGAATCAGAAAAGGGACTAACCAGAGTACCTGGGACATGAAGCTTT
Organism: Taxidea taxus jeffersonii; assembly: GCA_003697995.1. Lineage (NCBI taxonomy): Eukaryota > Metazoa > Chordata > Mammalia > Carnivora > Mustelidae > Taxidea > Taxidea taxus. The sequence continues at coordinate 13,240 of ML109992.1, read as the reverse complement.
TTAAAATGGTTTTAAAACTTTAAGGCAAAAAGTAGTATTACAACATTAAATCTATTTTTACTGGTATGGCTATTCTGAAATGTATTTTTATAATGCTGCAAACTTTGGCAAGATTGTTGCTTCTCTCTCTTTTCATGGAAGGCAAGGAATTACAATAAATCTACCCCTAACAGCAGAGCATTTCAATTTTATTGCTGTTAGGGTACTAAAGAGCATTAGCCTCTCTATAACTTTCCTTAGCAGCATAACTACCTCATGATAAATGTTACCCTTCTCAAACAAAATTTCAAAATTTCACCTACGATTTTGGGGAGAAAAACCCACACTTTACACAGTTCCCTAGCATTTAAAGAAAAAAAGTCTTTGACATATAAATATTTCCCATTAGAATAAAATTCCCTTTTGAAAAAAAAATTGTGTAAACACAAACTTAAGATAAATTTAATTGATGAAAATATTCATTACAGAAATTAACATTGCTTACCATTCTTTAAACACCATATACATTATTAATATATACTGTATATTTCCAATCAACTCCATTCTTAGGCTCAATTTAAGAAACACAATTGTAACAGGTTTTATACAAAAAATACTTCACTAGGAAAGTAGACAAACTGCACAAAAAAAGTACATGTGTATAATGTGCATAGCAAGATAGCTTGAAGCATCTATGTATGGCTTTCTTTAAAATAAAACTTTTGGGGAAATGGACCCATTTGGGACCTACTGTTACAGTTGACATATGTAAACTGTTTCACATCTTTTAGGCACTTGCTAACAATAGTGTTCAATCCCTGAAAAATGAATTTACCCAAAAAAAAAAAAAATTCTACATCTAAAATGAAAACCAAGAAAATAACATGGGTAAAGTCTTACATATTCCTTTTAAATTAAACAACCAGTTTTATTAGTGCATGCATGCACAGAACTAAATTGAAAGAAAATAAACTTTTTATGTCAAAAATCTTCTGTGCAAAATTTACATAACAAACTGAAAGGTACAAAAATATGTACAGGTTTAAATTTTCTTATATACAGAAAAGAAGCCCTGAAGTTTTCAATCAATGAAAATGTCTTAACACTTACAGTAACAATTTAACAAAAATTATACAGCAATTTGTAATATAAGAACTCCATTATCCAATAATCCAACAAAATTTGATCCAAACTTACATGGTGAAGTTTCAGTCGATGATTCTGTTGTCGTCCTGAAAATATCCGTTTTAAAACTCAACCTGCTGGGTATATCCCCTAGGAATCTGTCCTGAAGTTTTATGGCCTGCCACTGAGTCCACTATTAATGCTTCTTCATTTCAACTGCCAACAATCAGTAAAATAATCTGCTTTGGGTTGTCAGGGAGACCAAAAAGGTGCTAACAAAAATGGTTTGTCCCAATGTATACATACATGTTCAGACACCTATAGTAATTAAAGAGCAAAAATCTGATTTGCTTTGCTAATCTTGCTTCAAAATATTATTTCTGTAGAGTAATCCTTAATTTTCAAGAAAAGCCATTCCCTTGGAAGTGCTTCTATGTTCCACTTTTTAAATGGATGAAGACCAAGATAAAAATTGGCCATTTGGTTTATGGGGGACAAACAATTTAAATCAAATAAGCATAGTTCTGTGCAAGAGAATCACTGGAGATTATCATCAAATTCAGAAAAATGTTCAAGTTCTTTACTCAGACTTTAAACTGGACCAAGAGAGTTTAATTCTTTGGAGGCTGCCCATCTACTGTAATGCTTGACACAGCCATTTAGAAAAAGAAAATCACCTTGGGAAGGTATTCCAATTCCTGATTTGGGACACAGCGTAGAGAAAAAAGATTTACTTGTGAAAAACTATTCAAGCATCATATGGTGTATCTGTAGTTAGTTAAATGCACTCGCAGAGGAGCCTAATACCCTTCAAAAAGAAGTATATTTAGCAGATGTAAAGTTAAGTTCTTTACTCAAACTCTTGGTGTGTCTTCACAAATGAGGAGAAACTCCTTCAGCTCCGTGGGGAAAGAGCCTCCTCCATCTTCAGAGAAGCTACACTTACCAGATTCATAAGGCTGGTGGAAGGAGAGAGGGGATGCAGCTGTCAGCCATGACCCTCTACTAAGAGTCACTATATAACTAAACTGGGAAAACTGTTTTATCAAAATTTCCTTTAGCCCTAACTTCCCAAGAACACATTTTAAAAAATTAAATCAAGGTACATCTGTGCTGCAATTAGTTTCTTGCTAAACTTATGTGTGCAGTGATAGCATTTTCAAACATCACACATGAAACTTTTTTAGTCTCCCATGGAAATTCAGCCAACTTTCAGATGCTCAATTTTAGGTACTATACTGAAGTAGAAAACGTCTGCCTTAAGGTAATTCAACCCATGTTTTCTTCTAAGATAATTTTACTTTTCTTTTCCTTGGTAATTACACTAAATTATTCTAACATATTCCAGTCACGAGTGGCTTCCATTAGATGTCTCTGCCCATGACCAGCCCAAGCATCCTGATTGTCAAATACTCTACCACAAAACCAACAGTTAAATTTAGCTTTCAGAACATTTTCAGAGGTAGTTTTCACAATCTGATAATTGTTTTTACTTGTCTTTTTGAGTGTTAATTTTAGCACAAATCTTTCTTTCACAGAACTAACAGGTTTCAATGTTTTATGTCTTTTGGAAAAATCACCATGAATTGTTTTTGAGGCATTATAACAAACTGGCTTCAGTAAAGCACTGATAGTTCTTTTCGACAATGAAACCTTAAGTACACGTCCATTAAATTTAGCAATAGTTTTCATCACACTTACTACTTCTGGTGCATCTGCATCAGGATGATTCAAAACTACAACTGGTTGGTTTCTCCTAGGACATTTCACAAGCTGTTTGGAACTAAAGGGGAAAAGCCGCAAATTTCTGACTGAATGTCTTGAAAGCCTTGGTCTGCTAAAATCAAATGATTCACGGCCATCTTCAGGTTTAGACTTTTCTTTACACTTTCTATGTAATGTTGCTTTTTTTCTTGGGGGTTCTTCATAACTATTCCTACACTTTCGTTTACAGTTTCTGTTTCTAGATACAAAGGCAGTTTCAGAATCTTTACTTCTTGCATGAGTTTTCACTCCTGAAAAATTTTTTTTCGAAGTCTTTTTTCTATTGAAGCTTCTCTCGATTGTACAATTTGTTTTACACCTTAATACCCTGGTGTCTGAACGGTCAGTGAAACACAATGGTTCCTCAGAAGATTCTGGGCACGTTGCAGTAGAAGTTATCACAATTTCATTTGCTGGCATCATATCATCTAGTAAGAAGGGTAAGGCATCTCTAGAAGATTCTGGCCCTCTCTGCTCTCCTCCTGTAGTCTGACTAGATGGTACCTTGTCTTTCTGCAATGAGGATGCAGAGGTGCTTACAGACAGATTGTTAGCAGCAGTCACATTTAAAACAGGGTTAAAAATTTTCAGCAATATTTTCTGTGGTGTTCCTTCAGGTTTCTTTGGCTGTATGTTTTGATAATATGTACTATTTTGGACTAATTTAGGCTTAAGCAGCTCAGTCTTATTTGGCATCACACACTTTAAAAAAACAGCTTGTTTGCCATCAGGCAAGAGGGTATAAAGAGGTGGTTTTGGAAAAATCTCATTCTGCTGTTTTACTGAGTCCAAGATATTCAACTTGGTGCCCTGATGCTCAGATACCGTATTAGGCGTAGGAACAGCTTTCGCTGAAGAATTTGCTGATGTTTTGATGATGTAAGGGCCTTTTAATGGCAAAGTATTTTCTGAGCTACTTTTCATGCTCAAACAACTGCCAATGCTGGAACAAAGTGCAGGTGTCAGACAATTACTGTTTGGTTCTACCTTTAAAAAAGGTATTCTGCAAGGCTCCTTAGCTGTAGTTCCACAAGCTTGAGCACTCTCAGTTTTGACAGTGGAAACACCTTCAAGTTTCCCATTATTAAATGTTAAAATCACCCCAGGTTTCCTATTTAAAAGAAGAGAAGCAGGTACACCCTGTGTATTAACCAATGGAAGTGGTCTTCCTGAAACAACATGTAATCCAGGCTTGTTAGCAATGTGCAATGGTACAAAAAAGCCTTTTGGAGTCTGAACAAATACAGCCTTTTTTGGTTCTGAATTCAGAAGTGGACTCTGCCTATATAAAGAACCTAAATTTTGTGTAGTGGCTCGCAGTTTATCTTTTACGAGCTGCTGTGTTATTATTGCATCTGACTGAGTCTTAAGTAATGTGCCAAAACCTGAAATTCTAGGTGTCTTTTCTGAATCTCTCACATCCTGTGATACTGACAGATTTTGTTTTTCTTTTCCACTACATTTTAAATTCAGATCATTGGTAGGCACATTAATCCCTATACTACCAGATGGAACAGAGAAGATGCCTTGTACTTTGAAGTCTTTTGAAGACTCAACTATTTTGCCCTCTCCCTCAAGTTTCTGAAATGACTGGTCACAATGAAGTGGCAGGCCTTTATCTGGGGTGTTACTATTACTAGAGTCTTGTTTTACCTCAGATTTTGTTTTTAATCCATCCTGAAGTAACTGGTTTACTTCAGGCGGCAAAAATTCTGATGCCTGTTGACTCTGGAGAGAGAAAACAGAGGTGATCCTAGGCATCATAGGTGACTCAACATTAGAAATGTTATCCCACTTAGCTTTTTCAGTCAAGCTCTCTAAATTTTGATTTTCATTAGTGTATAAGTTCTGTCCATCGCTGTTTTGTCCTTTTTCTAAAACACACTGTTCTTCAATTTCAGTTTGCATTTTTAAAGTCCCATCTTTAGTATTTAAAAGGCTAATAGATGCTAACATGCTATCTGGATTTGAGCTCTCTTTCCTCACTAGTGACAAAACTGATTCACTTATTGGTTGTTGAACAACTGTCTTGCTTGATGAAGGTTCTTTTTGAGGGTTTTCACACATTCCTGTTCCTGAAAACCTACGCCGTTTATTAGAATTATTTACTTTTGAGTAATTATGAAAGGGCAATGATCCCTGGATGGAAGATTCAACAGGTAACTCAGAACTGACATAATTAATACAATAGTTACGCATATCCCCACTGTTGTATGCATTTTGTTTGGTAGTAGAGTTGACTTTATCTGGACTTCTAATGGCAGCACCTGATATCTCAGGGTGACTCTGAGTAATATAACTTCCCCACAGGTCAATATTATCTTTTGTTTCAGCTTTTGTGGTCACATTCACTGATGCTGAAACCAATTCTGATGCTGACAAAGATGACACATTTTTTTCATCATCCATTGTTTGAAGCATATTACTTGTTTGAGATAGCAAAGCCATTTCTTTTTCTAATGTTACTTTCCCTGAAAGTATAGGAGATGAACATGAAAATGGGGTAGTTGCTTTCATGTAAACTGTGTCACTTAATTCAGTTGTTACTCCTGCTAAAAATCCAGTAGTGTCCAAAGTCCGGGGCTGCAAATTGGCAGTACTGTCCTTTGCAGCATCTGACTGTGAGCCTGGTGAATATAAATTCTGTTTATTCGTAGGTAACAATTTTATTACAATATGTTGTTTTCCATCTACCATCTTAAAGCCCATAAAATCAGCACTGTAGTTAGCAGGAATTGTTATTCTATTATTTTTCACCATTAACACTGTAGGTCCCTGTACAGCAGTCTTCAAGAAACCTAGAGTAGAATGTGATCCGTCTTCAACTCTATTACATTGCCCAGTGGACAGAAGAGTTGGCTTTTCTGACTCTGACTCCGCAGGTTTATCATTATTCTCACAGTGCAGTCTTTCATCCTTTTCTTCATTTAAATGCTCTTGAACAAGATGGCTCTGGTCTTCAGATGTAGCCTGTGTTTTGTTCACTTTTTTGAGCACTTGAGTGTTTTTTTCTATACTTCTGTCACTTCCATTGTTGATATTTTTGCGTTTCCAGAATGTCTTCCTTGATGCATCTATTCTGTATCTTTTCAGTATCAGCTTAAGTCCTGAAGTCTTTGCCATCCTCTTTTCATACTTGTCTTTTTCCAGTTTTTCTTTCGCATATAAGTGTTCTTTGTGCAAAGTTATAACATGTCTTACCAGGTGCTCTCTCTTAGTAGCACCATAGCTACAATATTGACAAGTGAAGGGAAATGTACCAGAATGAACATGAAGGTGCTTCTGAAGCTCTCCTTTGGTAAAACATACATGATGGCACTTACCACATTTATAATGGATTTCATTATGTCTATGAATGTGCTGAACAAATGTGCCAACATCCTGGGTGGAGAATTTGCACTTTTCACATTGAAAACTACCATTTACACAATGTGTGGATGCAAAATGCTTTGTTAAGTCTAATAAAGTATATACACTCTCATTGTTACAAATGTCACATTTTACTAAAGTGCTTCTATGTGTCCGTCTGTGTTGCTTAAATATCTGGAAGTCATTTGCTGAAAAACTGCACATTTCACAAGGATAGGAAGGTAATTCACCATGGTGCCACATTTGAAAGTGTTTCTGCAGATCATTTGGACTATATCGAGTGCTATCTCGGCATTTTAAACAGTTGAAATTGAGTATTTTTGCAGACATTTTTAAACCCTCTTCTTCAACTCTCTCAGGCTTATGGAACAACATACACTCCTCTACACAGCTTACAGTCTTTACACTGATAGATTTTCTTGCAGTCTGTGGTTGACGCTGAAATAATTTTCTGTATTTGTCAACTTCATGTTTCAAAAAAACTTCATTTGGAATATGTATCTTCGGCAAATCAATTTTCACATTTTTTAGTTCATAATGAAAACTACTTTCTGCAATTTTTGGCCTAGGTACTGATCTGATAGTATCCACTTTCTCATTTTTCACATCATAATTTTTTAAAGTAGTTTGTTTTTCATCAAAAAATAACGGTTTCTGTTCAGATGGCATGATTTTACAAAAGAATCCCGACTTCTTTTTTCTCTAAAAACTGAAGTTACTTGTAATTTAAACAGGAAACAATACTGTGCCAAGACATCTTCAAAATACCAGAATTTTTCCCACATTAACTCACCTAAAATCAAACAAAGAATTGAATTTTCGTAAGTATCAGTAAATATATTTTAAAATTCATTTTGATACAAAATAGGAATGCTGATCAAACACATACCTAAAAGATATAAAAGACCTGTTAAGTATTTTAAGAACAGCTTACCAAGAAGTAGGGGCTTGAAGTAGAAATAACACTAATATGGAAGTCAGGAAATACAAGTTTTACTTCTGTCTCTGCTCTGTGACACTGGGCAAGCTCCAAGTTCTCTGAACCTCAGTTTTGTCATCTAAAGAAAACCACAACTGGGTAAGCACCCTCAAGCTCTAAGATTTTTATATTAAGTTGGTATGACAATATTTAAGCAAGATTTTTAAGTATCTTAATGAGAACCATAAAAATTTAAGTTCCAATTACACATGTGTCTCCAGTTACACACATGAACTATTAACTCTCTCATCTCCTTAGCTGACCCTCTGGCTACTACCTTGTGAGAAATTCAACAGGCTTCTTCTCCAGATTCTCTATTTCCTTAGTGCTTCAGAGATAATTTAGATCTAAGCTGTTTCATTTATCTAACAACAGTGACAGAAGACATTATCTGCTCTTTCAAGTTATCATTACTAACCGATATAAAAAAAAAAGAAAAAGAAAAGAAAAGGAATAGCACATTTTGCTGGGGTACTATTAAAGTCTACCTTCTTTCTTTTTGGTTCCCAACCATTTTGGCTCTTTGGCCTAGAACTCAGGCAGAAGGCAGCAAGGAAAGCTCCTGGCATATGAGAACGCACCCATTACTATCTGCCTCCATTAATTCCAACACTTACTCGTTTGTGTTACTCTAGACAAGTCTCAATCTCTGTCTTCGTTTCTTCATCTATAAGGTGAAAAAAAAAATTAGGCATGATTTTACAAAAGAATCCCGACTTCTTTTCCTTCCCTATATTTCACAGGGTTATTGTAAAGATTAAATGAGAAAACATATGAACAATATTCTGTAAAGTACTATATAAACTGTAGTAATCATTACTGTATGTGATTACCATGAAATGACACATTATAGGTTAAACTACAAAAGAATAAAAAATAGTATAAGTAATAAGATGTGATACTATATTGCTGAGACTGGAATGTGAGTACTGAAGGTTCAGAAATATCAAAATGTGTATTAGAAGAATTACCTTTTCTTACTTTTGTGATCTTAAATATGTATGTATGAATAACAGACAAAATCAGATAAGCTAAAGAAAGTATAAATCACATTGAGCTTCATCTGTAATGTCTAGTCAAAGGTCTCAGCTTTAAATTTCAATTAATCTAGGGGCACCTGGCTGGCTCAGTTGGTAAAGCATGAGACTCTTGATCTTGGGTTTTGAGTTCTGGCCCCATGTTGGGCAGAGATTACGTAAATAAAAAAAAAACTCGAAAAAAAAAATTCCAATGAATCTAAGTAACTAGATACTATTTCAGAAATCCTTTATTAAGGGAATACAATTAAAAGTTAAATTACATATTAAGAGATTCTTTTTTTTTTTTTTAAAGATTTATTTATTTATTTATTTGACAGAGAGAGAGAGAGAGAGAGAGATCACAAGTAGGCAGAGAGGCAGGCAGAGAGAGGAGGAAGCAGGCTCCCTGCTGAGCAGAGAGCCCGATGCGGGGCTCGATCCCAGGACCCTGGGATCATGACCCGAGCTGAAGGCAGAGGCTTTAACCCACTGAGCCACCCAGGCGCCCCAAGAGATTCTTTTAATCTCTCTCACACTCAGTAATTCTGGTTGGGTTTAAAAAATACACTCTTTGATAGTCTTTATACACACACACACACACACACACACACACGCTAAACTGATAATGAATTCATTAACAGGGTAACAGTTTACTGAATATATTTTTAGTACTGAAAAATCACAATTTCATTATTCAGTGCCACACACTGTGCTCTGACTCATACCATTTTCTCAGAGTTCCTCTGCAAAGGGTGGTATGAAGCTCAGGAACTGCACAAAATATGGAATGCTTCACAAATTTGTGTGTCATTCTTTGCACAGGGGCCAAGCTAATCTTCTCTGTATTATTCCAATTTTAGTATATGTGTTGCCAAACCATGTACTGGTTTTACATACTACGTCTAATTCAGTAAAATATTAGAAGTTTAACTTAAAATGTTTTACTCTAATTACTTAAAGCAAAATGCAAATTCATTTTCTTCAGAAGTAAGAAAAACTAAATAAATGGCTAGAATAAAGTTCAATGACAGCTACTGGATACTCCATACCAACTGAGAAGACCCCCTACAGAGTGTCACATTTTCAACAGTGACAAGCATCATAATCACCAATGGAGACTTTACCATACCAGAATCTGAGGGTGAGGTTCAAAGAGGTGAAACTTTTAAGCAACGTATAATGGTTCTCCACAGGCCTGAATACCATATTGTGGTCATTCTGGATTATCCATACTCAAGCTTTTCTACTATATACATGATCAAGAAACTGTATCATGGGTTTTATTACAAAAGGGAAATTGCTTCTTGCAGTAATATTATATGTGTTCGAAAATATATTTCTAATGCTAGAAACAGACTGATAATATTTCTAAATATCAACTCCATTTTAAAATATCTACACAATTTAAAATTTTTCTTGTAAAAAAACACCTACCCCAGAGTCTAACAACCAGTGTAAAAATAGGATTTTAAATAACTCAATCAACTAACACTAATAAATGAATGCCTACTATGAATGTGAGGCATTTTGATGGGTGCTGTGGAAAGATTAAAAAACATTGTCCCTACCCTATTGCAGCTTACAATGTGAAGGAAGAGAGGCAGGGCATACACATTAATATGCTACTTATTCAGAGATGACCATTTAGCAACCTCCCCCTTCCAGGACATGAAGAATAGAAAATAATTAAGTAGAATGCATGGCAGCCAAAACAGAGGTCACAAAGTTCACCCATTGAAGTGCATGTCCTTGGGACGCATGGGTGGCTCAGTGGGTTAAAGCCTCTGCCTTCGGCTCAGGTCATGATCCCAGGGTCCTGGGATCAAGCCCCACATCAGGCTCTCTGCTTAGCAGGGAGCCTGTTTCCTCTTCTCTCTCTCTCTGCCTGCCTCTCTGCCTACTTGTGATCTCTGTCAAATAAACAAATAAAATCTTTAAAAAAAAAATTTTTTTTTTAAATAAAAAAAATAAAGTGCATGTCCTTTAAACACAGGCAAAACAATGTTAATAAAAGGGACCTTACAAGTGGATTACAAGTAATCCACTTAGCTTTTACTTAAGCTTGGTAATGCTAAATAATTAATACTGAACATCAGTATTTTTCACATTTAATGAATGGCATGTACAATACAGTATTAGGGGAGCTTGTGTATTACAGATAGTTTGGAGTTTGTTATTCACCCTCCAATTTTAAATTTGGAGAATCTATTTTTGTCTTCAACTATGTTCAACCTGTACTATGTGGAAGCAATCAATGATGACATCTGGCAGCAAATTATACTAGGGTTGCCACCTATGGGCAAAAAATATTTGTGTGTCATGAATTTCTCAGATAACATAAAAAAAGGAAAGAGGAATTTTACTTTAATTTTAATCTTTCAAGCTACTAGCTAATGCTCTTTTCACTATAGTTCACCTTTACTCTCACCAACAAGGATTACTGATTTTTTAAATCTCCATTTAAACTACTGCCCTCTCTCTACATTATTACCTCCTCTAAGTCTTAACCAACATCTCAAGCCTTGAAAAAAATACTACTTGTAGTAATAGTAATACTACAAGTATGTAGTATTAATAGTAATACTACCAATATGCCTAGCCCTTTCAAGCAAACCTAGAGAACTGCCTGCATCAAGATGGCAACTTAAGCCACCTGGTTTCCATCTTCTTCCAACTGCCCAATGAAACATAAACCAAAAAATGAAGTCCTACAAAATGACTAGAAACTAGAGAAACACTCCATACGCATATTGCAAGGTGTTTGGTAAGAAACAGTCGAGAGAGAGAGAAGAGGGAAAACAAATGCAAACCTACTGCCAAGCACCACTTTTAAAGAGGGATTTGACTAACGGACATTTATTTAATAAGCATTTGAAATAAGCATCTCTTAAGCCCTTCCTTAGTAAGAAAGCGAAGGACATAATCTGCCCACTCCCTCCCTGAACATACCTTGAGATTCTAGAAAGTGAGGACTTGAATGGAAGATCATGTGGTACCCTTTGAGGAGATAGAAAGCTTGGGCTGAGGTATGGGAAGGAAGAGAATAAATCCACAGTTCTGAGCTGGGTCCAGGGGCTGAGTTGGGACTCGTTAGCACCAGCTGTTGGAAAAAATATAAAGAGGAAATTATTTCTGAACAAAGATAAATCTTCCTATTCCCATGCCTATCTTTTGTTTAACAGTTCTGTCCTTTGTCCACATAAGTAAATTATCTCTAAGTTGTCAGGGAAAAAGTACATTAACTCCTCCCAAAAATCTTGGTTCATTCTTTAAGAATTCATATCAACTACCAAGGCCATCAAAAGTTAAGCTGGCAGAAACATCACTAGCTGCAGCAGCTCAACAAAGAAAATAACCTGAACAGAGAAACCCTTCCCCATTCCGCCATCCAGCAATGAAAAACAGTAACTACACAAAAGTTTCTACTACTGGAAAAAGGAGGAAACTTAGGGGGTAAAAATCAAGTAGTAATTGGCAATTTCAGTAAGACCTGAGATAATATACTAAAAAAAAAGAACATACTGCCATGAAAGCGAGAACAAAGTAGATGGGAAAGAAATAATGATTTTGAAAACAAGAAAAAAGTAACATTTGAGTTTTGGGGTTTTTTTTTTTAAAGACCCGAGTTTTCAAAATCAAAGTCTCCTCAAATGCCAAGCAAGATTATTAGTTAGAAGAGAACATAAGACTCAACATTTACAACTTATCCTCATCAAATTTTTGAGTTTAAATAAAAATGAAATACTACCAAAAACAAAAATGTAGAGAAGTAGAGTTGCCTAAAAGGGTTTTTTTCAACAGCAATGCCAACTTTAATCAGAAATCAATATTAACCAGACATTTTGGGACACCTGTGTGGCTCAGTTGGTTAAGCATCTGCCTTCGGCTCAGGCCGTGATCCCGGGGTCCTGGGATGGAGTCCCACATCGGGCTCCTTGCTCAGAGGAGAGTCTGCTTCTCCCTCTTCCTCTGCCTGCCACTACCCCCTGCTTGTGCTCTCTTTCTGACAAGTAAATAAATAAAATCTTAAAAAAAAAAAAATCAGACATTTTACTCAGAGTGACATTTATAGATATCTGAGGAAAACAGAGTAACCCAAGAATCAATTCTCTACACAGGAAAACTCAAATGTAAAGGAAAAACACAATTTTAGATGTATAAAGATTTAGAGACTATACTACGTATGTACTCTTCTGGAATAAAGTTTCAAGTAAATACTTAAGCAAAATCAAATTTCAATCAGGAAAAAGAACTTAAAAAAGGAAAAAATGTGTTATAGAAGAAATATCTGTCAACAATAAAATCTATGAAAGAGAAATAAAAGTAAATATTTTGTTAATGCAGTTAAGAAATGCAGAAAAGACTGGAATAGGGGAACGCTTATGACACAACAAATATGTAAGAGGTCCTTAAAAAAAATTAATGATAGGAAACAGGAGCCATGAAAATAGCAACAAATTTCTAGATGCTGGAAAGCAGATAAATTAGTAAATGACCCTGCAAACACAAGAAAACTTAATCCCAGACAGACTGGGGAAAGCTAAGAACTAACCTATTTTACACTCTGAATCTTCAAAAGGCTTAGGAACTGGCAGTACCAAGTAACTACGAAAAAGAGAGGAGAAAGCTAAAACAAAGAGAAATTTGGAGAAAGCTGCTTGAGTTCTGGTTTGATGCAAAGATTCCCTTCCCCACTCCATACGCTAGGTTACTGCTATTTCCCCACCACAGCAGCTGCCTGCAGGTTTATTCTCTACAGAAAGTACACAGACTCTCTTAAACAGGAGATACCAAACACAGCCGAGAGTGGGTACCATACCAAAAGCCAGAGGATTAAATGACCATATATGGATGAGACACAAACCCCACCCCAAGCCCACTATTCCCCCTTCGACACTGGCTCCTAGACTAACATAGTGCTACTAAAATTATGGCCTGCTGATGGTCCATGGAACGTTCATCACCAGTTCACGACAACATATGTACGGAAACTGAGAGTTAAGCA